>JAOXJJ010001100.1:18793329-18803372 GCA_025769935.1 Phoenix roebelenii | reverse complement strand
TTAATATAATATTAAATTATTTAATATAACATATCAATGTATTATGATATAATGTAATATAATATTATATTTATAGTGTAATACAATAATAAAGGTATAAACTATTATAATTATTAGTGTAAATTAATTTTTCACACTCCTAAATATTTTTAGAATTATAAAGAGACATTTTATGTAATTGTTATACTTTATCATGGGTATTTTGGTCAAAAAATAACTTTCTGATGGAGCCTAAAAGTGCTTTTTTTGGAAAGCTCCAAATGGAGCTTATCCCAAAAAGTTATTTTTAGCTTTCTGAAAAAGCTAAAATAACTTTTCAAAATTTTTACCAAACACCCCTATTTTATTTAAAAGTGTTTTGGAGAGTCAGAAAGTACTTTTTGGCCCTCCAAAAACTCTTCACCATGTCACGTCTTGCACCTACGGGGCGTGTCAATGGTGTTGGCTGAGACGATCAGCACTTCTCATATTATGTGTACAGTCTTATATTCTTATTGTTTATTGCTAAAATGAGTTATTCTCCATGGGCTGGGCCCCATACGTGTACAAGCTGTTGTCCAAATCGGGACTCAGAAACAGTTTCTCAAAATATAGTGTTACGATCCTGATAAAGTTTAGATGATGGGATTTGATATTTTATCTGATGCTGGTAAGTAAGAATATTATAACTAATTTAATGTCCAAGTAAGTCCTTACAAAAAAATATTGTCAACAAGATAATGTGAAGTCGGCAAATTTTTCAAACTTTGTTGAATTTATTTATCCTTTTAATTATTGATTGGGGATTTAGAATTAAGTTACTTGACTGTGTAAACATATGCTCCAGCTACACTAGGAGTATATTTTCTATTGATTTACTCCATTTGATTTCATTTTGATAATGCGGGAATGAAAGCGTTTGCCTTTTTTTTCCTTCCTTTTCCTCTTCTAAATAACGATATAATTTCTATCATATAATTTTATATGAATATAATTTTTATTTTAGTTTTTGAGTGCAATTATATATATATATATATTTAATTTACTTTTTAATGTACGTGAATCACATATGCTAATTGCTTGCAGTGTCATATGCTGAAATAGGGAGAGTCCGCCGACTTTGTATAAAGTTTGATAATAAGGGCCTTATTAGTAATTTACTTTCAACGAGGGACCTATACATATATTTCCTCGTCGTTTCTGTTTTCGGCAATCTTGCCGTCTTCCTGGGTCCATCATTTGCGTCAGCGAAACGCGAGGTAGAGCTATAAATATCAGGACTCAGGAGTCAGGAGTCGGTTCCTTCCGTCGTTTCCTCGTAACCGGAGTCTCTCCCTTGGTCTTTCTTTATCGAGTCGCGGCCATGGCGTCGGAGGGGGAAAACCCTCCTCTACAATGCAGTCCGTTCCATCTCCATCGGCGCCTGGCCGGACCTCCCCCTCCTCGCCTACCTCCGCTGCGGCCCCCGGCACTCTCCCCGCTTCGCGGCCACCTGATATATATTTAAGTCCTCCGACGGCCACACCAACAAGTGGTCCTTCGGCACCTCTCGCCTCAACTTGCCCACCTCGCCGGTAGTCTGATCCACCGCCCCTTCCCTGTCTTTTCCTTTCTTTTTCTTTTCTTTTCTCAAGAAACAATGGAATTCGTGGTTCTTTTGGCGTTCTTTATGGATTTCTTGGAAATCTAAGCGTTCTTGTCGCTTTGATTGGATTGTGCTGGTTTCCATTTGGATTTCGGGCTGTTTACGATTAGAGGGTTTCAAAGGGGGAAGAAAGATAGGCTTTCTTTTATTTAGGGAATCAACGATGAAATTATCCAACCCTTAGCGGGAAACGGTTGCCGGATGCATGGCATAACGAAGACCATATTGGACTTGCGATTTTACTGTTTAGATTGGGTTGGACAGCGAGGAGGGTGTGTTTTAGTTGATCCTACCCGTAGCGGGAAACGGGTTCCGGATGGCATAACGAAGACTATACCGGACTTGCGGGTGAAAGCGAGCAATTGCAAGAATATCTGAGGAAGGATGAAGAGATGGTGCATTGGTGTCTGTATATTATATTTTCCAAATGGGTTCTTGATTTAATTCTATTTCTTTTTTTCTTTGATTTTTTTAATCTGCAGAAAGTTTGACAGGCATAATTAGCACTTTTTGTCTTTTTCTTTCTTTCTTTCTTTTTTCTTTTTTAAGACTTGAGGGAAAATAACTTGTTCAAGGTTCAACATTTGATCTTTTTTGTATGCTGGTTGCTTTCTTCATCTATGTGATTCATAATTTTCTTATTTATTGTGATCTTGTGCTATTTTAATGATTTCAGTATTGGAATACTTCAGTCGAGTTATTATGTTGTGGTTTCTTTGTTTCTTTCTTCCTTCATTTCTGTTATGTGTGTGAAAGGTATTTCTTGCGAGAGATTCAATGTTGTGCTACTTGTGTGATCAATTATTTCAGTATTGGAACGCTTGAATGGAACTACTCGATGCTTTTCCTCTCTTTCTTTCTTTCTTTCTTGTATTCAATGGATATCTTATTTCTTGTGAAAGATTTGGTCTTGTGCTATGTTACTGATGTATTTGGTGATTTGAATGTTGGAATGGTTGGATGGGATTTACCCTATTGCATTTTCCTTTTTTCTTTCTTCCTTTCTCTGGTGGAAGAACCCTTCTTCAGAACCTGTCAATGGCTTATGAGGAACAGTATATGTGATTTTTAGTTAATAGAAGCAATTGTTTAGCCTTATTTAGATATTAGGTTTACTATCAAGTAATTTGAAGCAATTCTGTACGTATGTATGTATCTATTTTCAACTAGTTTGGCCAACATGGATTTTAAAAGGAAGGCTACGGATGTTAAAGTGTAAAAATATTGGATTAAATAGTGATTGTTGAATGCAATCATACTTTTGCTTAAATGTTCTGTTGTGCTTGTTTTGATTTGCTAGCATTTTTTCTTTAAAAAAAATTCCAACTATCTGTTCTCCTCTATAGGTAATCCTTACCAAAGTCAAACCACTAATCATAGCATTGCCGATGGTGATACTGCTTTGAATGCCATTCTGCATTGGATAACAAAAGTTTGTGCTGGTGACATAATATCTATTAGCGGGTTTGATGTCTTCATACTTTGATTAACTTATTTACTTCGTCTGTGCATTCCTTGATCTGTATCTGCCAGTCTGGTCGTTTCTTGTTTAATTTGCATATTATATTTATTCTGACTGATCAATTTGAATCGTTGAGCTTGGCTGTTGGAGTTGGAATCCTGTAGGGGGAAGACTAATAGAAATGAAATAGTACGCTTCTCTTATTTGTCATTAGTTGTTTTTACCCTTTATATTACATAAAAAGATGTGTTATCTGCTTTGTTTTGCATTACTCTCTTTTAATTATAGACATCCTTGCCTTCTTTCGTTGTCTTGAAATGCTAAGTGGGGAATATTAACTCCCTTTTTCCCCTCCCTTTTGTAGTTAGATGCCTTCTTTGTTGCTCGATAGCTTTGAAAGAGATTTTTTGGCTAAAATTCCCTTGATCTTGTCCTTGTCAAGCACTGCTGCCCGCCTGCACCACAAGTACAGTTATCATGTGCTGGTTTGTAGTCGCTTCCAACCATGTTTTGTTCTAGTTTATATGCTATTTTGTCTCTACAACTAGTTAAAACATTCCCATTGAAATTACGAATTCATACCAAGCTTTATTCTTTTTGTCACTTTACTGGTTAATGTTTGAACATAAGTACATTGTTGCTTGTTGTATATCATGTTCTGTTTGCATGCATCTATAAGGATCTTCTACTTGGTATGACTTGACTAACAAATACAAGTAGATTATTAGATTTATAGTTCTTCCTCTTAAAAAGTATTTTCAGATTGAGCTAGTCATGAATTTTCTAAAAGTCAGAATTTAAAGTATGGCTGGAAATTACAGACTTTATGTATCTCTTATCATTATGGCCGATGTGCATGTTTTATATCTTTCCATGTCATAGGCATCATGAAGAAGTTATCTCCAAGCATAGATGTCTATAATTGGCCAAAAAATGTTGACATGAAGAGATTGCTAAGTTGTATGTTATTGACATATTGAATAGTTGTTGGAGAAACATATTCAGAATTATTAATGGAACTAGCTCATTATCTAAATGGTCTAGTGCCGAAGCTTGTACTGGCCACCTTACAATTTCACTTAATAGTATTGATTATCTTGCGCTTTTCAAATTAAAATGACTAAAATACTTTTAATGGATAAATGTGCAAAAAGAAACATTTATAAGGTGATCATGATGGAGGACAAAAAATAATTTCAAAATTTTATTTTATTTTAAATTAAAATAAATATGATTTTTATTAACGGTGTTAGAAGAACCGTTATATTAGGAAATTTGTGGAAAACCAGTATTTTATGAGGGTACAGAAATAAAGATAAATTTTAAGAGGGTATTCATGCAAATTTGAATTTTTAGAAGGATATTCATGCAAAAAATTCTAAATTTTATTTAGCTTCATTCTCTAAACTGATATGTATGTCTGTTTTGTACTCAAAACTAATCATTTTGGTTGTGTAACGAACAAATACATGCATATAGGTGTTAATATTACAAATAAATAATGCATATAGGCATTAATAGAAAATATCAAATCCGGGTTCCATGTGGGTAGAGAACTAGGACTGAGCTTTCTGGACTCTGGCTTTCCCTTTTCTTTCTTTATGGTATGGAAAATGCTAGAGATCACCTGCCAAATCCTATGTGGAAGATGATGATTGGCCAAGCGATATGTGACTAACACTACCCACACCTTGTGCACTGCACCATTCCTCGAGTACCGGCAGCTTATTGATATCAACGTCGATGGATGATTTTGGGGAAAGAAAATTAGTTTTGTCATAATAGTGGAAACCTTATGGTGTCTCAAGAGTTATTATTCCCCGTTATTTGTCATAGGATTGGAATGGGCTGAGCTGGCCAAGATTTATTGGGCCTAGCCGGCTTCAAGTTGGGCTTTGGGCCTAGCCCAAGGGGTTCATGCTTGTTTTAAAGTTCAATAGAAATCCAGTTTGACTCGAAGGTCGACACAGAGCCCAACCCGGTCCAGCCTGTCGCTTGACCCATTACCTTATCTACCAAAATATTTCCCTACCAGATGCTCCATCTCTGTACCCCCGTCGCTTGCCTGTCCCCCTTTCCCACCATTCCTCGTCTCCTCCATTTCTTTTCTCCTCCCCAACACCCTCCTCCTTGTGCCCTAGCCCTCCCGACCCTCCTCTTCCTGCCCATCCCCTTCCCCCACCCTTCATCTCCACTTTTCTCTTTAGCATAGGTTATTAGCTAGCAATCCCAGACATCACAGGAAATTCTACTTTTTAGCAACATGGTTGGCCTGCTTTTCTTTCTGTAGGGTGATCATGTTTAGCATGCCTTGCTCTTTGTATATTCAGTTCGTTGTGAGAAGTTCTTAGTCTTGCTGTCATATGTCTTTGTATATGGAGTTTGTTGTGATTGACATGCTTTTTTTTCTATGTGCATGTTGATCATATTTGACATGCCTTGCTCTCTGTATGTGGAGTTCATTGTGAGAAGTTTTTTAGCCTTCCTGTCGATATGAATACACTTCTGTCCATAAGCCTCTGTACATTTTAGTTGATACCTGATGTGATCTTTTTCACTTCAATGTATTTGGATCTGTCAATGGCATGACTTCTATTGCAAATAGAAGCCTTTTATTTTATATAGTCTTTACTGTCTGGAATTTCTGTTTATTCCCTCAGGATCTTTTGATTGTGGCAAGTCTTTCATGCACACAAATATTGCCATGGGGGACTCCGCAGATGAGGAGTTCCCTGATATATATTTACAAGTTTGCAGCAAATGCTCACCCCATCCAGAGGAACTCTAAAACAGGTTCTCTGTTTTCTCGGAAGACAGAGAATATGATGCCCGATGTCAATTTTTCTTAGATGGCCTGCTATGTCTTATTGTCTCTTGTAACGCATGAGAGAAACTGATCTTGTTCTTCATTCAAGGTAAATTTCCTGTGCACTATTAGATCAACAACCAGACTGGCCATGATTGTTGTATGTATAAGTTGTTGATGCATTTAAAATAATATTATGGGATATTGAAATTCATGTTTTTGTGTCAGACAGTTCATTTCAGTGTATTAAGATTTTAATCGTATACTTTTTCATTTTGTCTTGTTTCTTGCAAATGTGCCTGGGTACCTTTTTAATATAAAAGTCATGCTGATATTGTTTAAAATTACAATTGCGTCATCTGCTGCATAGATGGTTCACATTCATTAGTTCCGCGACATGTAAGAGCTCTATGTGCAGGCTTTCAAAAGAT
This sequence comes from Phoenix roebelenii, assembly GCA_025769935.1. Taxonomy (NCBI): domain Eukaryota; kingdom Viridiplantae; phylum Streptophyta; class Magnoliopsida; order Arecales; family Arecaceae; genus Phoenix; species Phoenix roebelenii. Next base: position 18,797,049 of record JAOXJJ010001100.1, on the reverse strand, counting down.
CAAACTTTAAAGTGCTTGGTGAGAGGTAGACAGATGCAGCAGAATTGGGAGGGTAATTGCAATGCATGTAGGTACTTACATGCCATCAATTGTCAGCTAGCTCCTTATTTTTATATCACTGATGGCAAATTGAGATGAGTGCTAAAACTCTAAGTTGCTTATTTCTCTATTGTATAATAATCTAAATTACTCAAGATATCAAGAGACATCCCATGATGCCAGCACAATCTTCACCCTGCAATAAGAGGTGAACGTTCCAATCCTCTTACAAGGAAGTGCTTTTTGCCAACTTTGCTAGAAAGTGGAGGACCATGTGATTAAGGCCACATTTCTGGCTGTCATCTACAATTGAGGACACCTTCCTCCAATGAGGGCGGTCTTGAAGTTGAGTTGTTATACATGGTGCAGGAATCAAGAATCAGTTATGGTATAACCAGCTTTGGTTTGTGGCCCTATATGATTATAATGCATCTGACTGCACTTCATCTTTTAATAATGAAAATTTTGCTTGCAGTTTGTACCATTTTTCAGATTTTTTAAGTTCCATCTAGAATACTAGAAAAAGCTAAATTGCTATGCTGTTTTGTACTGTTCGGAATTGGTTGCAATATAGTACCGACTGAGAATTAAAGGTGCGCTCATGAACTAGAGATCATCAAAATAGAAATCTTTGTTGTAATTTTTAAACTGCCCAAGCAAGATCACGGTATTATAGCTTATTGTGATATAAAAATCTCAACATTAGTAACTTTGAAATGTTCTTGGTTATTAAAGAAAAACATAGCTGTAACAAATTTTCAAGTTACTCAACCCTTTCGGTGTACTATGTTGAATTTGTTGTTATGCTACTGATCTGAAGGAACAAACTTTCAGGGAGGCAGAATCTAAATGCTCGGTTATACGTATCGAATTTTTATAATTGCAAAAAATTGTTGGAACTTGGAACTATAATTAGAATTCATATTTAGATCATATGGTTGTTGGTAAGGTTATAACCTTTCCCATGGCATGGTTTTTGGAGCAGCCAAGCAATAGGTCTTCATGTTGCATGCATGATCATGAAATAAATGATCATTGGCTGGGTGCTTTTAAGAAGCTTCAATGCAGGTGCTTTATTAGCATGTCCAGTTTTCTGATTGTCAACATTTTTTTTCAAGTTTCTCACTCCTTTGAAGAATTTCAGGACCATAATTTATTGTTTCTTTTATATTCTGTGACAAACAGAATATAACATATGAGAACCACCATCAAAATGGCTTTAAATATGATGCATGGTGTTTGAAGATGCTATTAGATAAAGTTAGGGGGGAATGGTTTTTTTGAAAGTACATAATGTTGAAGTATACGTGATTCGTTTCAACATAAAACAAAAAGGATAACATCTATTCATTTACATAGGGAAACACAAAATTTAATTTCTAACTGTGTTTAGAGTAGATTTATGGTTCTTGCTTTGCCATTATTTCGTATTCAGGCTATGACTTTCAAATTTGAAGTGGTTTCAAGTATCTTCTCACTGCTTATAAGCAACTTTATTGTTTTCATGTTCTCTTCATCAACCCTTCTATTTGAATTTAACACCTCATGGGTGAGCTGCAATTTGTCAAATCATTTCTCTTTTTAAATGATTTGTTATGCATCTAACTTTTTGTTTTATCAGCCCTAGTCAACTAGTCTTACTAAATTTCCACTTCAACATATTATATCTTCCATAGAAACCTTCCCTTGGTTTTTTCTTGCGAGTGTATTTGGATATTGAAACAGCAATTCTCCTAAAGGTAAGCAGGCTATGGGAAACATGATCATGGCTAAAACTTTATACATTTCAATGGATTTCAAATTGCTTCCTGGAGTAAGTGGTAGTAATCATGTTTTCCATAACTTCTATCCTTATCTCCTCATGCTGAACCAGAACCTGGATTGTAGCATGGGATAAATAAATTGTATAAAACCCATAATCTGTTGCTGTCTTATACTTCTATTCTTCATCTTTCACTGTTGGTGTTCTGCTATCTTTACTTCAACTTCTCATTTATTTCCTCGCTTATGCTCTTCTAGCATTTTTTGGACGGAGGTAAAAGCCTGGAAAGGAAAGCTGATGAGTGATGTCATGTGAAAGCATCGCCTATCTGGATTTCCTTGTAGTTGCATTCTCAAATCCATGCATTACCGAGCTGTCTGTGTAGTTCCTCACTTGGAGAGGAGTATGACAATCTGGTAACTTTCAGAACCCTATTTCTTCATATAGATGATTAGGCTAGTTGCTCTCTTTTTATGTCATTTAGTATCAAAATCTAGTTTCCAGTTCTGTGTTAGTAGTTTTATGTAATTCTTGCGGTCTTACCCTTTATCAATTCAGGTTACATAACTATTCTCAGATGGTCTCATATGGAGTATAGATTTATGATCTTTTTACAATATTTAGATAAGATAGAAGTAAGAAGAATCATCCAGCACAGGACACAAAAACCAAACTATGATTGGTAAGTATGGTTTGCACTGAAACTTTGCTTCTATGATTTCTGAAATAGCTTCTTTTGTAATGCTGTCACACATTTCCGAATGTGGAGTATAGACATATGACATTTATACTTATTCTGATGAGAAAAATAAAGAAAAGTCATCTGGCACAGAGCACATAAATCAAACTATGATCAGTATGGTTGCAGTGAAGCTCCTCATCTATGATTTCTGAAGTAGCTTCTCTTGTAACTCTGTCACACATATCCTGTTTAATCAATACCTGTTTCCACCAATTCATGTATCTTTTCTTTTCTTTTTCAGTTCACTGTTTGGTCTTCAAAATTTTACATTTATGTACAGGCATGCATGAACTACCAGTAACTGATGTATACCAACTATAATTTTTTTTTCTTTTTAAATGTTCGCTCTTTCTCGGGTACTCATGGTTAGTGGAAACTTTAGAAAGAATGCATGGATTCACCCAGGATGCCATCTTTGTGATGACAACAGTCTTCACTGCTCAGTTTAGATTTTTCAAATTTGAGCCTTGCTGCCATTTAGCTTGGAAGATTTAACTCTACTATGTAAACTGGTTCATGAACGCATGTGGTCTCTTGAAAATCTAAAACTAATATCACTGCTTGTGTGAATGCGTGCGCTTCTGGTTCTTCCAATTCAGTGCTGACTCTTGCCACAAACCACTGAGGGACTGTCATATATCTGCCCGGCAATGTCTACATTGTTCTTGACTGTTGAATTTGTAGTGAACATCCAATGGAGTGCATGCATGTCTTAAAGCGAAAACAATCTAGAATGCACTAGCTAAATGGAGTGGTGTGTGTCCCAGCTCGGACCCGAATCCGTGACACAGCCATGCTATTGCCGACTACCGCCTACAATAGCACAAAGCCACATATCAGGATAATAAGGTAGTCAAAATAGTCAACCTTCATTTATAACAGTCTGAGTACAACTTTCAGGATAATTCAAGATACAGAGCTACTAAAACAGTTTATGTACACAAAATGTTTGTTTTACCCTCAAAATGAATTTGATGCAAGAAGTCTCTTGCTGCCAACTCTGGTGGTGATCTGGCAAAAAATGTAAATAAACTGATATGAGCTACACGGCTTAGTAAGTAATCATGCATAATCTTACCGGATCAAACATAATGAGATCTAATAGGCAAAGCGTTATCCCCATTTTTGAATTCGAATATGCAGTTGATTAAATTAAGAAGAATATTATTATATAAAA
>JAOXJJ010001100.1:18780294-18793229 GCA_025769935.1 Phoenix roebelenii | reverse complement strand
TAGACTGATCAGGTCTACGCCGCGCCGGAAACAATGGAAAGAATCTGCAACTCGATCGGGAACTGCACCTCGCACGGTGCCTGCGGAGATGGCAGCAACGAGCTCAGGAAACTGAACAGCGAGGAAAGGGAAGGGAAGGATGGAGGTGGGAAAGGACACGACTGCGGCCAAGCTCACCGCGCCGGATCCGCGGCCCTCTTCCTTCTCCCTTTCTTTCTTCCCATTATCAAAAGGTAAAGGAACATGGGTTAGGGTCTACCTTGCTCCGCAGATGCACTGCAACGGCCCTACTCCGACGCCTCTACTCCGACTTCTCTGGTTCAAGGGTTCGATTTCCTGAGGAAGGAGATCAATAACGGCTATACATAGGGCTCTTAAGCGGTGGTAACCGCTTTAGGCAGGCAACTATGGCTCCCTTCCTCCGGCAGCTGGATCTCCCCGAAGTAGGAGGTGGCGGCACCGCTTCCGCGGTTGGGCACCTGTCGTCCCGTCCGCCTGTCAGCTGGATCGGCCACCTTCTTCTCCGAAGCAGGAGGTGGTGGCCATCCGGTTGGGCTGCCGACATGGGTGGGAAGGCCCATCTGGAAGCCCAGGCCCAGTTATCACAGTGTGCCTTTGAGAAGCCATAGAATTGAGTAGAGTTAGCTTGCCCAATAGCTTTCCTTTGGTCAGAGAGAGAGAGAGATGCCCGGGCCTAATTTTGAAATTCTTTATGTGCTGTCCCATGGTGGCCTAATTTCTTCATTGGCAGCATTAAATCCAGAAATTGGCCTTCTGGCACCGCTGTGGTTTCAGTCTGTTATGTGGGCTCGGGATTGTGTGCTGGGTACAAGTGCATGTTGTATTCATATGATCTTTTCAGTATCTAAGAATTTCTTCCGACAGAACCATGTCAGTGTCCTATACCAGTGTCTAGGTTTGGGTGTCGGGTGCAGGTATCTAGGGTAACCTGAAGGGTACGGGCGGCAGCATAGGTTTCAGTTGAAGCCTCACCAAGCTTAGGGGCTCTGGAGGCATCCAGAGTGTTGCAGATGTGAGATGAGCTGACAAGATGCTGGTTGACTAGGAATTTGGACGGCGAACTGGGTGGCCAAAAATTCTGATCAAATCTATAGCTTGTTGACAGCAAAACCAATGAACTTCATGAATATTATGTTAACCAATATAATACCTCTGTGATGGCTTAGAGCAAATCCAGATCGATCAACCAGCTAGGCTTGTATGAACTCACCTGTCAACCAGCAAAGATGCTGGAATGCAGTCAGTTCCAACACCAAGCTTTACTAGTACCCAATTTGGTGCTCCTGGAGTGTTGCTTGAGTTCTATTGAGAAAATGTCTTTCCCTAGGATAAGTAAGGGTCCAAACTCGAATAACAGGACTACTTTTTAGATGTGTTTACCAATCTGTGATTTAGAGATCTGCAGTGGAATGAAGATGACAAGCAAATTAAGAGGAGCTAGGAATGAAAAGATGGGCTCTGTTCTGGTTCTTAGCACCTGAGGTGGGATTAGTTGTAAGCCCATTTAGTATAGATGCATCTAAGCTTATACTAGTAATATTGTATATGTATTTTTTTGGTAGGTCAACAAGATGATATTTTTGAAGTTCAAGTTGGTTCTATTTCGAGCAACTTTCTTCACTGTAATGTTTATTATGTGTTTAGCTTATTTTCAGATTCTTAGGGGGTTAAATTAATGAAATCATTGGACTCCATCTTTCTCTTCAATTGGTATTTTGTTTGTGAAACTTAATACAGGCTAAGGTCTGTGAATTGTGAAGAATAAATTTCTAAGACTGTTGTTCCCCAGATTTCTCCCGTCTAATTTCTGTACTTCATGTGCTCTGTTTGCGTCATCATTTTGGTGCAAATCCATTGAGGCCTCTCCCATTAGTGTGGTGCTTCTTGTTGAAGAGAGAGAGAGGTGCAGGTCTTCTGGTTATCCCTCATTTTCTTTAAAAGTCGTATACTGTCATAATTAGACCAAGGGTTGAAAACCGACTGTACTCTGTGGTATGATACTCCCCACACCGAGGCATGCTGAGACGTATCGAGTGCGTATCATGCCATTATTTCAAACCTTGGACAAACCATGAATAGATATGTGGATGTGCTGCTGTTAAGTACCTTGCCTAGATGGGACCAATATTACCCTTGTACCGCAATATTTAAATTTCAAATCTTGATTTAGTCAAATCTAACGGTTCCAATTTATTGTCATTTTCTTGAGGTACAGGTTGCAACAATGGGAAATTCTCGTTGGCAAAGGCTATTTGAAGGTGAGTGATGTTTGGCTCAGACTAGTATCAATTAGCTTAGGGTTCGAAGGAAACCTTTTTTTGTCTCCCTCAAAAGGAAACAAGATTTGAGCTTCTTAGAAGATTCAACTTCTACTGCAAATGTTGTTAGACCTTCCTCTTCTGATTCCCATCCTTCTTCTCTTGTCCGGTGTACTCCTTGAAGTTCACCGATGTTGCCGAATCCCTGGCTTGTCTTGACCCTGTTTGGACTGATAACTAAAATTTTCACTTAAGCCGTCTGCATTAGCCTGGTAGCAGCCCAAAAACCAATATTACTTTATACAAACTCTCAAATAAGTGAATGTCTTAATTCGGTCCAATTATGCATGGATTCTTACTTTCTATTTATTTAGTTTCATACAGGAAATCTCGCACTAGTCTGTATTGGAGATTTGGAGAGTATGAATTTGTAGTGCTTTGAGAAAATCTGGATGAAACAGAAGCGAAAGGAGCTATTAAGCATAGAGCACATAAATCACTAAAGCAGACCGATCCTCGAATGTTCAAGTGGATTTGCTTTACTGCCACAACGCATTTACCACTTGGTCTCGTCTTCCCCGATTTAATGCATATTTGTTTTCAGTTCATTCTTTTAGGATCAAAATCTTGAATCTTCTGCACAGCCATAGATATTCTGCCACTAACCACTGTGTGCCAACTATAATCTCTGCATGAAAAGTTCACAGTATATCTTTGATCTACCTAATTGGTGTAAGATCATATAAAACACATTGGATCCACTCAATATCATCTGCATTACAGGAACAGCTTTCAGTACTTGGAACCTGTCTGTCACTATTGCTACATTGCTATTAACTGAAAAGAAATATCAATCCACTACCTGAATGATGCATGAATGCATGTATGCATTCAAACCGTCTAAATTAATGTAACTATCAATGCACGACTTTAGGTAATTTAGAACTATCCAAATTAGTATAGCTCTTGAACCTTCGGCATTATTGCCAGCTTTTGAGTACCTCATGCCCGCTTAGTGATATCAACAATTCTCTCGGCCTTTCGATACTTTTGTGGTGAAGCGGCAATTTCAGGTATTTGTATGGTGATATCTACTATAGCACTCGAATCTTCTACTGCATTGCGATCATTTATTGACATGTGGTATCTACAAGACTCAAATCAGATGGTCGATATAGCGATATCTATCCACACTCTCGAAACTTCGACATGGAGAGAGTTCAATGTATGAAGAAAGAAAAATCTAGAATAAACTAGCTAATTCGAGTGATATATATAAAGCGGCATGGAGTTGGCTAGAGTCTCCACCTTGCAGCGTAGCAGTTCTTTGGAGGGAGATGGTATTTCTGAGGACATCCTATCGTTTGTTGGTTATTACACGACCAAAACCACCATGGGAAAAGGAATGCAATCATATAAGAATCTGCCCCATACCATCTATACCTAAATGACGGGTGGTTCTTGTTCTTCCATGGTGAGCTTCTTCGTTCTTTCATGAATTCCCGCTCCAGGTTTTTCTAGAGAGCAGGCTAAATCCATGGAAATGGTGCACTTCAGCCAACAACGAATCCTTGCCAAGGAGATATCCTTCTCGGTAGGAAAGACGACACGGATGGTGGCAAGAAGGACAGCCAGAGAACTAATGAGCGAGCTCACTTTGGAGGAGCATGGGCCCAGTCTATAAATGGAAAGGAGGATAAGGAATTAAAATTTTGACGAGGAAATTTCTAGAAGAAGCATAACAAGAGAATAAACCAATGGAGAGTAGCAATAGAAAAGGAAAATCTTCTGCATTGCACGTTAAACGGAATGCAATATGTTAAGCAGCATGGGAGTCGACCATGGGAAGCACTAACCCGTCAAAAAATATTGTTGCTCGTTACAAGGTCAAGAAGGCCTTAGAGTTTTGTATCATACTCAAAAACTCGTCTTGGAGAGAGAAAAAGGTTAAAGGGAGACACATCTGTCTTGAAGGATACATCCATATTGGTTTCCCCTCCTCTTACCTTCCTTTTGCTGGTTTTAGCTTCTTGCAATGATTTTGTACTTCCTTCATTTATATTGGTGAATGCACCTACTGTTGGATTTTGAAATTAGCCAATACAGTGGCACCTGCCTGCTAGGTGAGATCCTGGAACTCTTAAAAATTCCTTTGCTCAGGAAAAAAAAAACTGGTGCATGAATACTTGCTGTCTTTGGAACTTCTAAATTAATGCGACTCTTTAAATTTGTGCATGCCTGCGCTCTTGAACTATAATTCCTTTTTCTCGAAAAGAAAATCTGACACATAAATGCTTACTCCCCTCTCTCTCTCTCTGCTTCGAAATTAATGCGACTCTAATACATTTGTAAATGCATGTGTTATGAAATTTTAAAATTGGTTAACAAAGTGATGGTTGCCTGCTCCATGAGATATCTGGAACTCTTGAATGTTCCTTTTCTCACAAAAAAAAGGGGGACTTCGAACACATGCATGAATACTCTCTCTCTCTCTCTCTCTCTCTCTCTCTCTCTCTCTGACCTTCGAATTTTAATGCAACTTTTTAATGAATTTTAATGCATGTGCTATTGAACTTTTAAACAGGTCGCCGAAGTGGCGCTTGTCAGCCAATTTAGCGAGATCTACGATAATATATAGCATCAATAATGCAGTGATATCCACCCACTGATATCTTTATCACTCTCAAACCTTTGATAATTTTCACATTTCATCGATAGAGTGCCATGCATTTGCATGACAATATCTAGAGTGAGGCAAGACCTATCTCGAAGAAGCTAGCTAATGCGATCGTCATGCCAATACAAGGGCATAGGTTTGGGAAAAGCCCTCCCATCCGACATTCCAGCAATCTTTAGTTGGAGAGAGAGAGGGAGATGCGAGGGCCAATTATGTCGAGTCCTTGATGGGCTCTGGGGCGACTTGAGTCACCATGGAAGTTGAAAGCCTCCAATGTGAATCCGTCCCATGCCACCCATAACTAAAGTCGGACGCTAGGTTGGTGGCTAGGATCCACATATGGAAGATTGTCACGATGATGGAATCATAAGCCAGGGCCACGACAGGCTCCTAAGAGAAGACCATCTTATATAATGATCGAATTCTTCTCAAAAACGATGCAGTTCGCGCTCAACATCCGTCCGTCTCATACAGAAGACTTTCTCTTACACAGCTATAGCCTCGGTACCGACTATAATCTGATTGAAAAGGGAGTGAGGCGTTCTCCCAAATCAGAACAACCTACAATCCCTCGCCGAGGCAGCACTTCACGCACCCCAAGCCACCTTGCCTTTGATTTGCGTCAGCGGAACGCGAGGTAAAGCTATAAGTATCAGGAGTCGGTTTATTTCATTCTTCTTTCGTACCAGGAGTGTCGCCCTTGGTCTTTCTTTCCCGAGCCGCGGCCATGGCGTCGGAGGGGGGACTCCCTCCTCTACAATGCAGTCCGCTCCATCTCCATCGGTCCCTGGCCGGACCTTCCTCTCCTCCCCAACCTCCACTGCGGCCTCTGGCATTCTCCCCGCTTCGTGGCCACCTGATGCTTTAAGTCCATCGAAGGCCACACCAACAACTGGTCCTTCGGCACCTCTCGCCTCGACCTGCACGTTTCCCAGCTCGCCGGTAGTCCGATCAACCGCCCCTTCCCAGTTTTTCCTTTCCTTTTCTTTTCGTTTCTCAAGAAACAATGGAATTCGTGGTTCTTTTGGTGTTCTTTATGGTTTTCTTGGAAATCTAGGTCTTCTTGCGGCTTTGATTGGATTCTGACGGTTTCCGTTTGGAATTTTGGGCCGTCTACCACGAGAGGGTGTCAAAGAGGGAATACAGATAGGTTTTCTTTTATTTAGGGCATCATCGTTAATAGTGGGTTCGTGTTCGCTGCTTTTTCTTGTGATTTTACTGTTCACAATGAGTAGGACAGAGAGGAGGGTGTATTAAAGAGGATTCAGCCCTTAGCGGGAAACGTTTTCCGGATGGCATCACGAAGACTGGACGGGACGTGCGGGTTAAACCGAGCAATCAAGACTTGCTTGCCAGAATGTCTGAGGAAAGATGAAGAGATGGTGCATTGGTGTGTGTAGACTATATTTTTACCAATTGGATTCTTGATTTAATGCTTTTATTTTTTTAATCTGTAGAAAGTTTGCAATTTATAGGCATAAATAGCACTGTTTGCCTTTTGTTTTAGTCTTTCTTCATTTCTTGTTCTCTGTGATTGATAATTTTCTTACTTATCATGATCTTGGGCTATTTTAATGATTTCAGTGTTGTAATTCTTCGGTAGAATTATTATGTTGGGGCTTCTTTGTTCTTTTCTTCCTTCGTTTCTGTTATGTGCATGATTGACTTCTTATTTCTTGTGAGAAATTCAATGGTTTGCTATTTTTCTTGCGTGATCAATGATTTGTGTTGGAACGCTTGAATGGAATTACTCAATGCTTTTCTTTTTTGTATTCAATGGATATCTTATTTCTTGTGAAAGATTTGGTCTTTTGCTATGTTACTGATGCCTTCAGAGATTTGAATGTCGGAATGCTTGAATGGAATTTGTTCTATTGTAGTTTCTTTTTGTCTTTTCATTTCCCTGATGGACAGAACCCATCTTTAGATTGTGTTAATGGCTTATGAGGAATTAAGAAATAGAAGCATTTTTTTAATGGAGGAATTACTTAATGGAAGCAATTGTTTAGCCTTATTTAGATTTTAAGTTTACTATCAAGTAATTTGAAGCAAGGCTGTATATATATTTTTAATTGGTGAGGCCATTATGGATTTTTAAAGCAAGGCTATGGATGTTAAAATGTAAAAATATTGAATTAAATGATGATTATTGAATGCAACCATACTTTTGCTTAAATATCCTGTTATGCTTGTTTTGATTTGCTAGCTTTTTTTTTTTCTAATTTCCAACTCTCTGTTCTCCTTCAAAGGTGGTCCTTAACAAGCTTGAACCACTAATCATAGCATTGCTGATGGTGACACTGCTTTGAATGCCATCCAGCTTTAGATTACAAAAGTTTCTGCTGGTGACACAATATCTATTAGCAGGTTTGATGTCTTCATACTTTGATTAACTTATTTACTTCATCTGTGTAGTTCTTGAACTGTATCTGCTAATCTGATTGTTTCTTGTTTCGTTTGCATATTGATTTGTCCTTTCAGATAAATCATAAATTTGAGCTTGCATTGCTTCCCTTGGTGTTGGAATCCTGTAGGGGAAGACTAATAGAAATGAAAAGTACACTTTTCTTATCATTTGTCCTTAGTTGTTTTTACCTATTATATTACATGAAAAGAAATCTGTTATTTGCTTTGGTTTGCATTACTCTCTTTTAATTATAGACATGCTTGCCTTCTTTTGTTATCTTGAAATGCTAAGTGGCGGAATATAAACTCTTATTTTTTTTGTAGTTGGGTGCAGTCTTTTTTGCTCGATAACTTTGAAAGAGATTCTTTGGCTAAAATTCCCCTGATCTTTTCCTTGTCAAGCATTGGTGTCCCACAAGTACAGTTATCATGTGCTGTCTTGCAACCATGTTTTGTTCTTGGAATTCTAGTTTATATGCTGTTTTGTCTCTACAACTTGTTAAAGTATTCCTTTAAAATTACGAATTCATACCAAGATTCACTCTTTTTGTTATTTTACTTGTTAGTGTTTGGACATAAGTACGTTGTTGCTTGTCGTATATCATGTTCTGTTTGCATGCATCTGTAAGGATCATCGACTTGGTAGGACTAACTTTTGACTAACAAATAATAATAGATTATTTTATTTATAATTCTTCCTCTTAAAAAGTATTATCAGTTTGAGCAAGTCATGAATTTTAAGCATGGATAGAAAATGAAAAACTTTATGTATCTCTTTATCATTATGGCCAATGTGCATGTCTTATGTCTTTCCATGACATAGGCATCGAGAAGAAGTTATCTCCAATCATAGGTGCCTATCATTGGCTAAAGGTTATTGAGGTGAAGAGATTACTAAGTGGTATGTTTATTGCAACATTGAATACTAGTAAGAGAAACACATTCAAAATTATTAATGGAACTAACTTATTATCTCAATGATCTAGTGCCAAAACATGTGGTGCCACCTTATAAGTTTCACCTAGTACTATTGATTATCTTATGCTTTTTCTCAAAGATTTTTAAATCTACTCAATAACTTTATGGTGCCGGACGATCACGGTCAGGCTGTTGCAGCGGGGTTGACGCGGATCCGAATGGGAATGGTTGCTGTAACATGAAGTCAGAGGAATGTGAAGGAAGGGGAAGAAGAAGAAGAGGGAAGGAAGAAGAGAGGAAGTAAGACAGAAAGGGAGAGAAAGGAAGAAGCGGAGAGGAGGAAGAAAGAGGAGAAGGAAGAGAGAAGAGGAAGACGTGGGGAAAAAATTCTTAATTCTTCATTAACCCAAATCATCATAAAAGTCCCCTATAAATAGGGTCCAAATAAGAACAATTAAAAATAAACCCCCTTACACAAAATAATTCCCAATGAACCCGAAATACACAAATAAACCCTAAAATGCAAACAAGCCCAGAAATAAAATAAACAAATATGCAAAATAAAATGGTGGACTAGGAGGGGACATAATCAGCTCCGATGTCCCCATCACTTTATTTCATGGCCAGAAATAATTTTTGTTTAGCTTCATTCTCTTAACTGATATGTATGCCTATTTTATACTCAAACTAATCATTTTGGTTATATAATGAAGAAATACATACGTATATGTGTTAACATTACAAAAAAATATGTGCATATAGGCATCAATAGAAACTATCTTATCCTGGTTCCACGAGGGAAGAGAACTAGGGCTGAGGATTTTGGACTCTAGCTTGCTATCTCCAGCCTCCCCCTTTCTTTCTTTATGGTATGAAAAATGCTGGAGAACACCTGCCAAATCCTATGTGGAAGATGATGATTGGTTAAGCGGCATGTGAATAACACTACCCACACCCTGTGTGCTGCACCAATCCTTGACCACCTCATCGGACTAGTGAGCTGAGTGGTGAATGGGAGGATTATTGGTAGCAGTTTTGTTTAGAGAAATACAATTGATATCAGCTGAAGTCACCTCGCCTAACCATCCTACAACAAAAAATAGATATTCAGCCACCTTCTAATAGAAATGTTGATGGATGATTTTACAAGAAGAAAATTAGTTCCGTCATAAAAGTGAAAAACTTATGGTGTCTCAAGAGTTAAGGTTCCCCATGGTTTGTCATAGGGTTGGAAATGGGACGAGCTACATGAAACCCTATGATCCTAGCCCAAGAGGGTTCAAGCTTGGTTGCAGAGTCCTAATAGAAATCTGGTCTGACCCAAAGCTCAACTCAGAGCCCAACCAGTCCCAGCCCGTCGCCTAACCCATCATCACCTTGTTTACCAAAGTATCTCCCCACCATATGCTCCATCTCTGTCTCCATCTCTCTTTTTCTTTTCCTCCCCACCCTCACCACTTAACCTAGGCCTCCCCTCCCTGCTCCTGCCCATCTCCCTCTCCCACTGGTCCTCGTCTCCTCCATCTCTTCTCTCTCCCCTCCCCCTCCCCTCCATCCTCTTCCTGCCCATCCCCTTTCCCCAAACTTCCTCTTCACCTCTTTCTTTAGCATAGGCAATTAGCTAGCATACCCAGACAGTAAACTCTACTCTTTAACAACATGGTTGGCATGCTTTTTCTCCATGTGCATGGTGATCATATTTGGCATGCCTTGCTCTTTGTATGTGGAGTTCATTGTGAGAAGTTCTTTAGCCTTGTTGTCAATATGAATACACTTCTGTTCATAAGCCTCTGTGCATTGTAGTTGATACCCGATGTGTTCTTGTTCACTTCAATGTATTTGGATCTGTCAATGGCACGACTTCTATTGCAAATAGAAGGCTTTTTATTTTATATATTTTTGACCATCCGGAATTTCTGTTTATTCCTCGGGATCTTTTGATTGTGGCAAGTCTTTCATGCACACAAATATTGCCATGGGGTACTGCAGAGATCAGGAGTTCCCTGTTATATATTTACAAGTTTGCAACAAATGCACATCCCATCCAGAGAAAACTCTAAAGCAGGTTCTCTGTTTTCTCAGCAGACAGAGAATCTTTGTTCAGTCTGATGCCTGTCAATTTTTCTTAGATTGACGGCTATGCCTTATTGTCTCTTGTAAAGCATTGTTGAGATAAACTGATCTTGTTCTTCATTCAAGGTAAATTTCCCTCCACTATCAGATCAACAACCAGACTGACCATGATTGTTGGATAAATTGATGATACATTTAAAACAATATTCTGGAATATTGAAATTCATGTTTTATGTCAGACAGTTCATTTCAGTGTATTAAGATTTTAATCTTATACTTTTTCATTGTCTTGTTTCTTGCAAATGTGCCTGGTTACCTGTTTAATATAAAACTCATGCCGATATTGTTTAAAATTACAATTGCCTCAGCTGCTGCATACATGGTTCACATTCATCAGTTCCACGACATATAAGAGCTCTTTGTGCAGGCTTTCAAAGATCAAACTTTAAATTGCTTGGTGAGAGATAGACAGACACAGCAGAATTATGAGGGTAATTGCAATGCATGTAAGAAGTACTTACATACCATCAAGTGTCAGCTAGCCCCTTATTTTTCACCTTTCCTGCTCCATTCTCTATCATTGATGGCAAATTGAGATGAGTGCTAAAACTCTAAGATGCTTATTTCTGTTTTCTATAATAATTTAAATTACTCAGGATATCAGGAGACATGTCCCATGATACCAGCCCAATCTTCACCTTGCAATAAGAGGTGAACGTGCTGATCCTGTTACAAGGAAGTGCTTTTCGCCAACTTTACTAGAAAGTGGAGGAGTGTGATGAAGGCCACATTTATGGCTTTCATCTACAATCGAGGACACCTTCCTCCAATGAGGGTGGTCTTGAAGTTGAGTTGTTATATATGGTGCAAGAATCAAGAATCAGTTATGATATAACTAGCATTGGTTTATGGCCCCATATAAGCGTAATACATATGACTGTGCTGTCTTTTAATAATGAAAATTTTGCTTGCAGTTTGTACCATTTTTCAGATTTTTAAGTTCCCTTCTAGAATACGAGAAAAAGCTAAACTGCTATGCTGTTTTGTACTACTCGGAGTTGGTCTCAATATGGTACTAACTGAAGATTAAAACTGTGCTATTGAACTAGAGATCATCAAAATAGAAATGCTTGTTGTCATATTTAAACTCCCCAAGCAAGATCATTCTGTGAACCAGAGACTTAACATTGGTATCACAAGAATTGAAAAACCTTATGGACAACCAAATATGGTAGTATTGCTTATTGTGATATAAAAATTTCAAAATTAGTAACTTGAAAAGTTCTTGGTCATAGAATAGAGTTACTATTAAAGAAAAGTAATAACTATAACAAATTTTCAGGATACTCGACCCTTTCAGTATACTATGTTGAATTTGTTGTTATTCTACTGATCTGAAGGAACAAACTCTTAGGGAGGCAGAATCTAAATGCTCAGGTATACTTATCAAATTTTTATAATAGCAAAAAAATGTTGGAACTATAATTAGAAATCGTATTTCCTTTTATTGATTTTGAGTTCTTGCTGTCAATTACTGATTCTTTAGCGATGTAAAGCCATCAGGCAGTAGACCAATCGAGCTCCAAGGGCGAAGCCCTAATTTACTAAGAAGGGGCGCCTAAACAAAATAAGAAAAAAAAAGGTAGTCTTGGCCTTGAGTCCTGAGGGAGAGAGACGTAGGCACAGCGAGCGATTGGTTGGGTAAAGGTCTTTTCTGACTCGATAGACGGATCTCTTAATCTGACCTTGGGTACACGACCCTTAGTTGCCTCCGCGTAGTCTGTCAACAAATTTGATTGTTTAGGGGGGATCACACTTACTTGTTCTTTAGTCATGATATTGAAGGATGGGACATTTTCTCGAAAAACTCCGGATCCCGAGAAGAGATCTTTTGAAAATAGAGACAAGAGGATCAGTGGAAGGGGGATTTGTCAAATCCAGGGAAAGCCAACGGTGCTGCTTCGGACTAGGTAAGGTGTCGAACCTCATGTTTTTGGTTTTTGGTAACGTTATAACCTTTCCTATGGAATGGTTTTTGGAGCAGCCAATCAATAGGTATGTCTTCATGATAATGCATGATCATGAAATAAATGATCATTGCCTGGTTGCTCTTAAGAAACTTCATGCAAGTGCTTTAAAACACTGGAAGTTGGGGCATATTGATTTGGTGTCTAAGCATACTTCTGCATTAATAAAACATTACAGCATGCTCAGATTTCTGATCCTCAACAATTTTGTCAAAGTTCTCATTCCTTCGAAGAAATTCAGATCTATAATTTATTGTTTCTTATATATCCTGTGATAAACAAAATATAACATACGAGAACCACCATCAAAATGGCTTTTAATATGATGCATGGCGTTTGAAGATGTTATTAGATAAAGTTAAGGGGGTAATATTTTTTTTTCTTTTTTTGCAAGTGCATTATTTTCTGCGGATATTGAAGTATGCGCGATTCCCAACACACTGTCATTTCTGCCTGCATCGAACATTCTCCTGGCGGGGTGGGGGCCCAGTGGCCAATAATTTATCTTGCAGGAACGATGGGTTTACCTTTTATTCCCCTCACAGTGACATTCCA
>JAOXJJ010001100.1:18762266-18780194 GCA_025769935.1 Phoenix roebelenii | reverse complement strand
GGCTGCTACACGGGGGTGGGCTTGTCCCTTCCTCCCCCCTTCCCCTTTTGGTCTAGCAAAAAAAAAAAGAAAAAAGTATGCACGATTCATTTCAACATAAAATAAAAAAGATAGCATCTATTCAGTTACATACGGAAACACAAATTTAATTTCTCTGTTTTTATAGTAGATTTATGGTTCATGCTTTGCCATTATTTCCTGTTCAGGCTATGACTTCCCACTGCTTTGCCATTATTCAATTGCATAGGGAAACACAATATTTGAAGTGGTTTCAAGTTTCTTCTCACTGCTTACCTGCAAGTTTACTGTTTTTGTGTTCTCACCATCAAACCTTCTATTTGAATTCAACACCTCGTGGGAGAGCTGCAATTTGTCAAACTATTTCTCTT
This sequence comes from Phoenix roebelenii, assembly GCA_025769935.1. Classification (NCBI taxonomy): domain Eukaryota; kingdom Viridiplantae; phylum Streptophyta; class Magnoliopsida; order Arecales; family Arecaceae; genus Phoenix; species Phoenix roebelenii. Next base: position 18,779,805 of record JAOXJJ010001100.1, on the reverse strand, counting down.
TATAAATGCTCTGTCATGCATTTGACTTTTGGTTCTATCAAACCTAGTCAGCTAGTCTTACCAAATTTCCACTTCAACATATTATATCTGCCATGGGAACCTTCCCCCAGTTTTTTCTTGTGAATGTATTTGGATAAAGAAACAGCAATTCTACTAAAGGTAAGGAGGCTATGGGAAACATGATCCTGGCTAAAATTGTATACATGTCGATGGATTTCAAATTGTTTCCTGGAATAAGTGATAATAACCATGTTTTTCATTGTAGAATGAAAAAAATAAAGTGTATTAAATCCATAATCTGTTGCTATCTTATACTTCTATTCTTCAGCTTTCACTGTTGATGTTCTGCTATCTTTACTTCAACTTCTCATTTATTTCCTTATGTTTTTCTAGTATTTTTTGGACAGAGATGTACAACTGAATCTCATCTTTTTAGGGTATAAAGGCCTGTAAAGGAAAGCTGATGAGTGATGTCAGGTGAAAGCATCACCTTTCTGGCTTTTGTTGTAGTTGCATTCTCAGATCCATGCATTACTGGGCTCTGTGTAGTTCCTCGCTCAGAGTGAATTTGCTGATTAGGCTAGTTGCTCTCTTTTTATGCCATTTAGTCCACATCTAATTTCCAGTTCTTTGTTAGTAATTTTATGTAATTCTTATCCTTTCTCAGATGGTCTCATATGGAGTATAGATTTATGACCTTTTTATAATATTTAGACAAGATAGAAGCAATGACAGTCATCCAGAACAGAACACATAAATCTAACTATGATCAGCAAGTACGGTTTTGTGCTGAAACTTCACTTCTATGATTTCTGAACTACCTTCTTTTGAAATGGTGTCATGCATTTCCCGATGTGGAGTTTAGATTTATGATGTTTTTCCAATATTTACATAAGATAAAAGTCAGAAAAGTCCTCCAGAACAGAAGGCATAAATCAAACTATGATCAGTAAGGTTGCAGTGAAACTCCTCTTCTGTGATTTCTGGAATAGCTTCTCTCGTAACTCTGTCTCACATTTCCCATTTAATCGATTCCTGTTTCCACCAATTCATATATCTTTTTTCCCAGTTCGTTGTTTGGTGTTCAGAATTTTACATTTATGGACAGGTATGGATGAACTACCAGTAACTGATATATACCAACTATAATTTTTTCTTTTTAAATGTTTGCTCTTTCTTGGGTAGTCATGATTAGCGGAAACTTTAGAAAGAATGAATGGAATTCACTCAAGATGTCATCATTGTGATGAGAACGGTGTTCACTGTTCAGTTTAGATTTTTTAAATTTAAGCTTTGCTGCCATTTAACTTGAAGGATGTAACTCCACTATTTAAACTGGTTCATGAACGCACGCGGTCTCTTGAACCTCGAAAACTAATATTACTTGATGTGTGAACGTGTGCGCTTCTGGTTCCTCCAATTCAGTGCGACTCTTGACACAAACCACTGAAGGACTGCCATATGTCTTCCCTTGCAATGCCTACAGGGTTCTTGACCGTTGAATTTGTAGAGAACATTCAATGGAGTGCATGCATGTCTTAAAGCGAAAACAATCTAGAATGCACTAGCTAAATGGGGTGGTGTGCCTATGAGAAGCCATAGGATTGAGTGTGGTCAGAGAGCGACAAAGAGATGCCTGGGCCTAACATTGGAATGCTTGGTGGGCTGTCTGGTGGTGTCTGAGGTCACTATGGGATATTGTTTTTATGAGAATCAATCCTATGCATTCGGTACCTAAGTGCAGAATGCCTCACCACCGTGGTTTCAGTCCATGTTACATGGACTCGGGATTGTGTGCTGGGTACGAGTACCAAGTGCACGTTGTGTTTTTGATCTTATCAGTACCTAAGATTTTTTTTCTGGCAGAACCATATCAGAGTATCATGCTATAGTGTCTAGATTTAGGTGTCGGGTGCAGATATCTAGGGTAACTTGGAGGGTACGGGTAGCATAGGTTTCAGTAGATGCTGGGTGACTGGTAGTCTCGGAATTTGGACAGTGAACTGGATGGCCAAAAATTCTGTTCAAATCTATTGCCTGCCTGCTGACAGCAAAAAGAATGAACTTCGTGAATATTATATTAGCAATATTATACCTCGCTAATGGCTTAGAGCTCCACCATCGAACTTCGTGAACCATATTTTGCTGGTTTTTTTTTTTTTTTTTTTTTTATGTTGTAAACATGCTTTATACGCATTATCATGTGTATTTCCCAAGATACTCTGTAAAGCTTGTGTCATTAAAAATAGACCCCCTTGATTTTTTATTGTATTATGGTTATGTATTTATGTTTTTTATTAGTAACCAGGACTAGGTTGCTGTGTTAAACTGTTAATTTGACAGCTAGGCCAGAGGAAGCAACTGTTAATTTCATGACATGGAACTTATTTGTTCAAATAACGGCTCCATCCTGCAGGTTATCAAGGGATCTAATTATTTCCGTTTAGATTTTATTTTTTCTACCGAGGAACATATTTGCTTAGAAATGTTTGGTTGATAGAATGAATCAAGGCGGCATCCGTAATTGTTGCTTCCAAATAAAGATATTAAAAATTCTCTCTTGTACTGGCTGTGACCACAAAGTTAATCGACTGGCATCTAACTTTATCGCTTCAATTAGAGAGAGGCAAAAAAGGATTTTCTACAGGTGCTATTTCTACATTGAATGTAGGACAGTTGGAAAAAATCTGAGTGAGTTCAGAATTCCTTTTTTTTTTTTTTTTTTTTTTGATAAGCTGCAACTCAATTTATTAAGTTTATGCCAAACTACATGTGCAGAGGTCCTGGAGGATTATAGATAAAGATTATTGGGCACTGAAGGGTTAAGAAACGGAAATAGAAAATTACAAAATATAGACACCCTCTTCAGAAAAGTAGCAGCGGAAGAAACATAAATTTCTCCAAGGAACAAGGGGGCAGCTCAATGAATTCCAACTTTCTTTGCTAAGCCTGAAAAAATTTTCAGCATTTTAGGACTGCACCAAACCTAGTTTTGATATGATTTGTAATAATTTAAGATAGTCAGAAAGTGCTATTTGAATTTTTTAGTTTTATATAAATATCTAGAATTTATCTAGTGTATAAGCGATATATGATTAAATATATATCCACATGGAGATCTTCATAACATTTGCACTGTATCTTCGGACAGACCTTTAATCTTTGCCCATATCTCTACGAAGCCTGAAAGTTCCTTCTAATGGCACTGTAATGATCAGTCTTTGAAAAGATTGATTCCTCTCAAAAAGAAAAAAAGTTCAGAAACTAATGAATGAACGTGACTGTTGCATGCAACTAATTTAGTATCGAGATTCTTCTCAAAGATAAAAGGTGGGAGGTGAGGGGTTATCAGGAAGCAACTGAAAAAAGCCTAATTTTTACCCCATCTCCTACCTCAAAAGAGAGAGGCTCTTGCTGTCACAAAATCACAAAATCGCCTGGCACAAAGCACGTTCGGAATGATTAAAAAGTGATGAACAATCTTTTGGAAGCTGATTTGGAAAGAGTATGGGTCCATATTAGGCATTTTTTTTTCTATCAGGCCAACTTCTAGTCCTGCTTGGTGGTCTGCTTGAACACATGGCAGACTTTTAAGATCTGAGACAGCGGTAAGATGATAATGGCAGTAATTTCCAAGCTCTACGTAAATCTCAAACCAGGTTGCATATAACATCAGCCTGCTGTTTATGGATCCCACTCAGCAGTAGAATTTTATTTTCCGGAGAAGCACAATGGATCTAAATTCTATGATTCGAGAATTCTGACCACGAATCTGTTACCTGTCTGAAATCAAACAATCCCTGTAAGCGTAGACTTTTAAGATTTGACACAGCGGTAAGATGATAATATCAGCAATTTCCAAGCTCTACGTAAATCTCGAACCATGTTGCATATAACATCAGCCTGATGTTTATGGTTTCCACTTAGCAATAGATTTTTATTTTCTGGAGAAGCACAATGGATCTAAATTCTATGCTTCTAGAATTCGAATCTTGTTGCTGCCGTATTCGGACTGAAGTAGGACCGCAACTCACGACCCTTAGGTCGGTTGGAGATGGAATGAGTAGGCTGGTTGAGGCGTTAGGCACTGGACTCCTCCGCTGGGTAGCCCGCAAGAAGTCCATTCATCGGAGAATTTTCGGCGGGCCACCCATTGATGCCTAAGTCAAAATAACGAGGTAACAATATGGAATGGAGAGATTTTAGCAGAGTGAGGGTTCTGTGAGGTAGCGTATTGCATACTTCAGATCTTGGGTTGCTATCCTCATATAGAAAAGCTAATTATCATTACCTGGGTCAATGTGGCGTGCAATGATGGCCAGGCAATGGTTGGTGGTATGGCTGCGACGTGAGTGCTAGTTTATGTATGTAGCAGAGTACGTTAGTGGGGCGCAGGATATGATGCCACTATGATTGCAGACTGCTAGGGCCGTCAGCCCTTGTCGACGCGTGCTAATTGTTCTTTGTGGCTAGCGATTCATCGGTCGAAGATGAAGTCGTTCGCTTTGGTTCATCCGAGGACAGGAAAGTCGGTCAGGCTCAAGGTCGGGGTATCCAGTAATTTCTCCATCACTTATCCCCCACTTTTGAAGCCGAATAGTACTCTAGTTCAGACGATAGAAATCGAGCAGTTACCTTGATCAAGGGCAAGACCTTCATATGGTCCTTCACTTTGGTTACCGACTCTTATTCTCCTTTTCAGCATGCCCGTGTGATTAGCGAGATAGAGTAGTTGGTCGAGAGGTCCACGAAGTGCATTTCGACGCTTGAGGAAAAATGAAAAGCAGCCTTTGAGCGAGTCGAGCTGTGCGAGGCGAAGGCCAAGTCGGTCGAGGACGAGTCCAGGTTGGCGAAAAACTGTGCTTCGACTGCGCGGACCTAGGTAAGGGTGAAGAAGGCTCAATTGTTTGCGACCAGGAGGGCCCTCAAAGCTACTAATCAAAAAACGGCAGACCTTTCCACGCAGCTGGCCCAAGCCAAACAGAGGGCTCGAGAGGTTGAACAGTGGGCTGCTAATGCTAAGTAACAGGATGACGGGGCCAAGCGGCAGATCGAGGAGGCCGAGCAATCGATTCACCGCCTGACGGGCCTATAAGGTTGACTGATGGGTTGTCAAGGCTAGGGAGCAGGCCCTTCGGGCAGAGGCAAAGGTTGTGGGAGCGGTCGAAGAGTACCGTGCCTTGGAGGAGTTTCAAAAGGAGGGTCTGGAGACTACGGTTGCGCCTTTAGGAAGGGCTTTGAAGCATGCCGAGCTCAAGATCAGCGGTTTTTTCCAAAGATGGACTTTTCTGTCATGATGGCGATGCTAGTTAAGGCGGCAACCCTAATGGTGGTGAAGGCGGGGATGTCGACCACAATAAAGGCGCTAATGGGGGAAAGGCGCTAATGGGGGCAAGGGCGAAGAATGAAGTCTTTTGCCTCGTTATTTTTGCTTGTTTTTCTTTTTGTTCGAGTGAGCTGAGTTTAATGTGCCTTCTTTTTGTTTGGCCTCTACTGGTGTTAGTGTAAAAGGGTACAATTTTAATGAAAGCGAAGATTTTCCCATGTACCTGACTTTGGTCTTGATTCATGTCGTATTGTTATTTGCTCTTTGTTTAAGCCTCAGTTTCTGCTAAGGTTATTGTATGAACCAAAAGATAATGAAAGCAGCAGAATTTTTTGAAGTATCTGACTTCGGTTTTGCTTATTGTCGAGCCTTTAGCATGACACCTGATTCTCCTGCTCGGGCCATTATCGATATGAAGAGGCCGGTAGACTCATTGAGGCTTTAGCGCGGTAGCCGATTCTCCTGCTCGGATCATTATGGATCTGAAGAGGTCGCTTGATTTACCGAATTTTTGGCACGATGGTTGGTTCTCCTACTTGGGTCATTATGGACTTGAAGAGGTCGCTTGACTCATGGAGTCTTCGATGCGGCAGCTGATACTCCTGCTCAGGCCATATGAACCTGAAGAGGTTGCTTCACTTGCCGAACTTTTGACGCGACGATCAGTTTTCTTGCTCGAGTCATTATAGACCTGAAGAGGTCGCTTAACTTATCATGCCTTTGGTGCGACAACCGGTTCTCCTGCTCGAGTCGTTATAAACCTAAAGAGGTCGTTTGACTCACCGGGCTTTCGGTGCAGCGGCCGGTCTTCCTATCTCAAGAATATGCTCTCCAAGGTATCTCTATAATTGCCTACCAGAGAAAATCTGAGTGGGCTCAGTTTATGGGAGGTCCGTGCCTCTGTTTGTCTCTAGAGTATGCTCCCGAATGATCTTTAGGTTTGGCTACGAGAGAAAATCTGAGTGGGCCCAATCTTTAGGAGGTCAACACCTCTATTCGTCTCCAGAGTATGCACTCAGAGACATCTTTGGGTTTGGCTCCTAGAGAAAATTCGGATGGGCTCGGTCTTCTGAAGATCGGCGCCTCCATTCGTCTCCGGAGTATGCTCCAGGAGGCATTTCTAGGTTTGGCTACCATAAAAAAATTAAATGGGCTCGGTCTTCTCATCTTGGAAGTATGCTTTTCAAGACATATGTAGGATTGGCTACCAGTGAAAATCTGAGTGGGTTCGCTCTTCTTATCTCGGGAGTATACTCCCAAATGCATTTCTAGGGTTGACTACTAGAGAAAATCCAAGTGGATTCGATCTTCTCACCTCAAGAATATGCTCTCCAAGGCATCTTTAGGGTTGGCTACCAGAAAAAATCTGAGTGGGCTCAGTCTTTAGGAGGTCGGCATCTCCTTTCTTCTCTAGATTGGAGTCTTGAAGGGATCCCGAGGGAGCTCGATTTAGGGAGTCCCTAAGCGTCCCCAAGGTGTCTCCTTTATCGGGGCCCGTGCATCTCCGAAGAGTCCCAAGCCGAGTAAAATTGGCATAGTCATTTAATCTGGAAGATAAACACAACTAGAGAATTTTTAATGAAATAAGTTCGGATTTCAGTGAGCCTTACTAATAACAAGCACAAATGTTGTCGTAGTTTTAAGCCTATGGTTGCGAGACGCTGTCGAGGTCTCCCAACCTGTACATCGAAGATCCTCAATTGTCGGATTCTGAGATGCTTCAAAGGCTTGAGTCTGGTAATGAGCACCTTGCACTTAACTTCGTTACTTGCGGAGGAGGATTCGAACCAGGAGGCATACTCCGCTAGGGTCAGTGAGCATGGGACCGCCTTTGTTGCCCCCTGGGCTCGATAACCTATCCACATGCACGATTTATGGCGGCTCTGTGGTCATTTTTTTAAGAAGTTTGGCTATCTAAGGCATTTGGGGGCCTCGGGAAGCCCGCCTGCGATGGTCTTGATAATGCTTACTATTGGGCGATTGTCGATCGGCTTCGGGGGTGGCAGACCAAAGGAGGAAGTAGGTGCTTCTCGATCATGTCGAGCATAGATGTACCGACCCATCCACCTATAGTAGATGAGCGCCTTAATTTCATTTCTAAGTGGGAGACACTCGGTGTCATGGTTGTGGTCCTAGTAGAACGACAATACTTCTTCTTATCCCAATTGAACACCGCGGCCTTCATCCGACGAGAGCAGTGCAGGTAGTCTCATCCTTCAATTTTCATGAGAACCTGGGTCCTTGGGGTGGTGAGAGGGGTGTACCTAGCGAACTTCTGAGGTCTCTTGAGTCGTTACGGGCCCCTCTTGCGCCGAGGTGAGATACTCCTCAGCTCTCTTTGCTCCTTGCGTCTCCCCTAGATTTCTTAGGGGAGTCTCCTATCAGCAGATTCAAGGCAGGAGGCCATGGCTTCCTCGACGTTGATATACTTGTTGGCTTGTGCCAATATTTCAGCGAAGTCGATGGGAAAGTGCTTCTCCAGGAAGAAGAAGAAGAAGCTTGATGGATGCAAGCCGTTCATTATTGCAGACATCGCGATCAACTAATCAAGGTGCAGACCTCCAACATCGCCGTATTAAAGCGGCTGACATATTCTCTGAGGAATTCCCTCTCCCTCTACTTGATGCCGAGTAGTGTGTCAGGGTTGCGGTGTTGTCTTTGAAACAAAGAAACTGGTGAGCTTTTCGAAGGAGTGGATAGACTCGAGTCGAAGCTCGGAGAACCAAAACCGAGCCGTCTTGTAAAGGATCGTAGGGAATGCCTTGCAAAGCATGGCGTTAATGGTTCCATGCAGCATCATGAGAGCTTTGAAGCTCTCAAGGCGGTCCAAGAGATCCGAGGTGTCGTCGTACATCTCCATTTGAGGCATGTTAAACCGATGTGAGATCAGTTCCTCCAGAATCTACTGGGAGAAAGGGCTTTGAGGAAAAGTTGAGGTAGTTGCTTGCCCTCAGAACTTGCTCTTTGAGGGCCAAAATTTGATAGCCCATTTTCTTGATACTCCTATCGAGGTTGACACCCTATTGAGGTGGGGGCTCCACGAGATGAACAAGCGAGGGGCTCTAAATGGAGTCCCCGTCGGAATGGAGGCTTGGAGTGCATCGTCTCCCGTTCTGAGTGGGGTCGCTCTGCCGGGTGTGCCGACTCTGACGCGACCGCGCAGGATCCCGGTCCTGAGAGCAGTGGCTATCTTTGTCCATGTGGTGTGTCGATGACTGAGAATGGGTTTGCACTGGTCGAGTTCCAGTTGGGTTGGCCGTGCCATTGTCTATTGTAGGCTTTGAACTGCCACAGTCAATGCCTGCACCTGTTTAGTGAGTAGGTTGAACTGCTCATTGTCTACGGGTGTGGAGGGCTGGAGCAGGTTCAGGGCTCTGCAACGACTGTTGAGAGGTTGGAGCGCGGTGTTGCCAAGTATGCGACGCACAGCAGGTTCCTCACAATTTCATGCTAGTCATCTCTCCCTTCGATTAAGGTTGATGTAGCTGAGGAATGTGCCCTTTCTCTAGCACCAATCTGTTATTGCCGTATCCGCATCGAGGTAGAAGCGTAGCTCGAATTGCCTTGAGGTCGGTTGGAAATGGGCTGAGTAGGCTGGTTGAGGCGTTGGGTGCTAGACTCCTCCGCTAGGTGGCTTCTAAGAAGTTTACTTGTCAGAGAATTTCCGGCGGGCCACCCTCCGATGCCTAAGTCAAAATAATGAGGTAACAATATGGAAGGAAGAGATTTTAGCAGAGTGAGAGCTCTGTGAGAAGGGTAGCATATTGCGTATCTTAGGTCTCCTAGGTTGCTCTTCTTATATAGAGAAGCCAATTTGTCGTTATCTTGGCCGACGTGGCGTACAATGATGGCTAGGTAGTAACCGATGGTACGACTGCGGCATGGGTGCCAGTCCATATGGGTGGCGGAGTCCGCTAGTGGAGCATAGGATGTGATGCCACATCGATTGCGGACTGTTAGGGCTCTCATTTGTTGGGGCTGTCAGCCCCTGTCGACATATACCGATTGTTTGATGCGGTCGACGACTCCTTGGTCGGAGCCACAGTCGTTCACCAAGTCGAAATTGTTCGCTTTGGTTTACATCAGAGGATAGGGAGGTCGGCCAGGCTCGAGGTCGAGGTGTCCAGTATTTCTCCCATCAAATCTGTTACTAGTCTAACATCAAACAATCCCTATACGCGTATTATCAACATTTGGAACCATATTCCTTTTTGTAGGCAATTTGAATTGCGATAGAGAATGTCACAAACTATTGCATGTAATAGCTTCCTCACAACTCTTTTCTTTTTTTAATTGATCGTATCCTTGACCATTTCTTTGGAGCAATCTAGAACTAGTGTCCAAATTCTGTACAACTCTAATGTAGATAATTAATTAGGAAAACGTATGTCTCAAGACCAGCATTCTTCTTTCCCTTGAAAGCTGTGGGCCACTGAAACAATACTGTTCAGGGAACATGCGCCTTCCTATAATCACAAGATACGGTTAGGCCGGATGCCCAATTACCATACAGGCACCCGAGTTGCTTGCGTTTCTCTTGTCGGCGATATCCATGGCCCAGTGTTGAAAGGCGGTGCGCCCACAGGTTGTTGCGTACACATAAAATTATAGGGATAGTGATGGATTATGACATTGCTCTAATATATTTGCAGTTCAGACACATCTTTCCCCTTCTCATGCTTATCATATTATTTTTTTACTATCAAGTTCGTCCATCTGCCCATCCATGTATCCCTCTCTCTCAATCTGTCTGTCTATCTGTTTGTTTATTACAAGCAAAATTGAATCAATGTAGAAAACTGAAAACAAACAGATGATGACAAAGGAAATCGTCATTAAGTTCTTGGCAGTTGACAGATCCAATCACCACATAATCCAGCCTAATGCAATTGTGACCCTCACTTGGCATGTCTTCCCTTTGCGCATGTACTGTGGAGAGCGTTCAGATTCGAATTGTAAGGTGGCATGATTTTTCAAAAAGAAAAAGAGAATTCATTGTACTAGGTCCACCTCTTAGTTCTCTATCTGAAATAAAGCAAGAATAGAAAACCCCAAGTAACAAGCACACGATAAATAGAAATTGTGACTGATCCGAGCCATTAGTCTCATATAATATATATCTCGGAGCAGTTTATTTCCTATAGAGTCCTGATCACAGGATGCTTGCGTCACGTGCTCGCACATCTTTGTGGTCCCTTACAAAAAGAGGGGAAGGACAATTGCTGCAGAATCTTTCTTCTTCATATCTATAGACCTAATGTTCCTGCCTTCCAATGCTTTGATGGCCCAACCAAATGGAAACAGCCTTTTGAGTTGATGCCTGATGTGCTTTCAAAAAAAGAAGAAAAAAGAGTTGATGCATGATGGCTGACCATTACCATATAAACATGGATGGACCCTGCGAATCTTGGTGCCTGATCAACAACGTAAACAGCATAAACTCCACAATTACGTACACAAGGGACCTGCAGCTGAAGGGAGCTAACCCAATAATGGAAGAAGCTTCGACGTTAACAAGCCTGTGGCCGAAGAATTTGAAAATTTTAGATGGTTATGCAAGCAAAATCGGTTAAATTCATGTGAGAGTGCCTGTCAACTATTTGTCATCAATCAGAGAGAACCTTTCTAGAAACTGAAGATTATCAACTCTCTCATGCTTGACTAAAGATGTATGTTTGATTGGCATTTGGCACTGCAAGCACTTTTAAGCGACCATTATTGGATTCCCACGTTCTGTCGATATCCAGTTGACAAATCTTGGTTTTCTTAGACCTGTCCTAGATCCGTGTTCTATTTGCTGTATATTACTCTCTCTTATAATTCATACGTGTGGAAGAAATTTTTGTGTATGCTATTTGAATGTATTCTCATGTGAAACCAAATATAATGTCTTTTTTTATAGTTAATGTTACTACTATCCCTTTTTTTTTTTCTAGGAGTACATGCTGCTACCGATCCTTGCTCACCTCTTCTCTCGATTCCCCGTCCTGATCAGTGGCAGTCAGGAATTAGTGCAGAAAAGAGGAATAGGTAACATGGCAGTCGAGCCAATCACCAACACCATACTGCTGTTGGAAAATGGAGCGATGAGTGGAATGGTGAGCATTAGCATTTTTGTTTTTCTTGATAAACTGATGCTTATCTCCAGTTCAAGTAAGGTCGTGATGCTCATTTCATTTTCGAAACTGCTAATATTCACTGAACATTCGAATACACGGAGGAAGCAGCCATAACATTCCATTCAATTTTGTGTTTATGTCATTTCTTAACTATCATCCTACTTTCTCTTGACATAGTGATGCTTCTGTCATTGTTAAAGCAACAAATATTCTCTACGACTTCAAGTACATGGAGGAAAGAACCATAACATTCCGTTCAAAGCGGATTGTTTTTTTCTTTGTAAGACGTGGATCCCACTTCTCTGGTCAGTGTAGGTTTTTCCTTGGGTCATCTGTTGCTGTCTCGCTGCTCTCGCAGCCATGGTTATTATTGTTTAGGTCCCATGAGGCCAGTCATGCGGAGCCAAACGCTCACCTCGGTCCCCTTCCTAGTGTCATTCCTTCCAATGTAACTTTTATTTTACCGTGTTATTTCCTAACTACGTACATATATTTCCAGCAATAGCGCCGAAAGTAAAAGCAAGTCAATGAAAATGTTCACTGAATGCATGCGTATGTCTCATGTCACTAGCGCGGCTTATGAATCCATTACCCTAAGAGTACTAGTCCCACAGACGAGAGTCCAAGCGATAATTTGCAGTGTTATCACTGTCCGTTGGTCAAAGTTATGGAGTGCTCTCTCTCTCTCTCACAGTCGAGCCCTTGCAGCTAACCTCAACATCTCTGGTGCATGCTGCTTTTGTTTTTCTTTTTCTTTTTCTTTTTTGTGAACCGATGATGCTTCGTGTATTCTTGTGCACCACTAATCTGCATCATATCATGTGGAATCAGTCACATCATGAATGATAGGGTTCAAATGTTGGTGGATGTGGTTCAGAAAAGCCATCCGTCCCAAATTGAATCTGAAAGGCCATCCATGTCGATTTCCTTTATCCCATTCTTTATAATAGCAATTCTTGGTATACTTATCTTGATCTCTTTCAAGGGCAAGCTCTTAGAAGGTGCAATTCAAGTGAGTTATCGTTTGGCGACGGAAGATCATCAAGATTACTAGGCTGGGATCTCAGGTTATCGTGCACGACTTGCATGCTACTGCAATCAAATGTTTAACCGGGCTTAAGTCGTCATGTGTGGATGTGCTCGTTAACCTGTTTTCTTTGAATATTTTTGAGATACGATATTTATATCGAGTGTATATCTAAAATTTAATATTTCCATCATAATTTACTCCGCATGAATTTCTACTAACAAAAACCACGTGGCATCAAGTACCTCTCCTGGTCCGTAAGTCTCAATCAATAATAGATTTTGTGATTTGGGGCACTCCAAATTAGTGAAATAGTAGAACTGAGGGTCAGTCTCTGGATGTGAACTCACCGTGTGCTCAATTCCCCTCTCCCAAACAGATAGAGGTTTCAATTTGCTCTAATTAATTATTATTAATAGTAATATTACTTTAATACTATGATATGAAATAATGGTTTTTATGATGGTACACCGGGCATGATCTCAGTTTCAAGGCACTTCGAATATGCCATACTGCATATAACCCAGCATAAAATACATTACAGTTAAATAGTTGAATAAATTTCAGTTAATTACATTACAATTAAATAGTTGAATACACTACAGTTATGATGTTATACGGTTATTATGATTGTTATTTAGTCATTATTCTAGTATGGTTCAATAGGAAGCATGACACTATAGTTTGTCGGCCACAAGTTGAAGCATGATACTATAGATTGCGAGTCATGATCCAAAGCATGACCGTGGATAGTCAAAAGCTGAAAAGATAACTAATGTGGGATCCTAATCATGCTAACTAGAAAATGATTGATAAGTTATTTGAAGCCACTGTTGAATATAACGGTTATTTTGATAATACATAATACATCACTTTTAAGTTGAACAATAATTTTGACAATATAAGATGTATTTATGAATGCCGGTATATTTGAGCTTTAATTAAAGTGCTGGACAATTGGTATGTGATCTTATATTACTTGCATTTATTTTGGTACATGATCATTTGCTAATTTTTATTTTTAAAATTGATTTACGTTTATGTGTGGATTTTTAATGAGCCGTTAACACATACCACTTTGTCATTTTCCTTTTCAAAGCTACAAGATGCTCTGTACTCGACTATAGCTCAGGATTATTAATGAGAGGCAGAATAGTTAGAGCATCATTGATACTAATCAAATAATTGAAATTTGTAATCGAACAACTTTTATTGTTTATTAATGGGGAAATTTTTTTATCTTATTTTGAAATAGAAAATAATATTGTCTAGTTGTCATGCCCCAAATTCGGACATAACAAGGCTGCTACCGAGAGTTACAACCCATGATAACATGAAGCTAACAGTTACATTCAGCTTCCAAATCTATCACAAACAAATATAATAATTTCATCATCAATTAAATAATAAAATATATACCAGCTTAGAGAGTCTAAATTCAAATTTAAATACCAAAACCCATAATCTCAAAATTCAAGAAGTTATCAACTATAAATTTCATGGTCAATTAATAACAAAAATTTTGCTACAAAATTGCCAAGCTTACTAGTAGGAATTTCAAGCCTGGATCATTCTTCATTTCTAGTGATCCATTTCGTTTGAAAAAAGAAAAGAAAAATAAAGAGATGTAAGCTATACTATTCAATAAGTAAACCTTATACTATCTTGTCGGATTAAGCATAAGTTTTTACATGCATCAATAAATCATTTAGAGAAGATAACTACTACTAGAAAATAGAATATTTCATAATAACAGGATAATCATAAATCAATCATGCTCTTACATATGCATAAATCATGCAAATTACATAAATATGTTTTCCAGTGCATAAACAAAATCATAAGTCAAGCTAACTTTATAAAGTTATAAATAGTTTGTCATTCTGTCATGTCATAATTCATAACACTTCTCTTAGACTAAATGCTAAGGTCACTTTATACCTATGATAGAGCCATAATCAATATCACATCAACTACTATAACCGCCAAGCTACTACAATCTACTAGCAAGGGCCATAAGCCAAGCTACTATAATCCGCCAGCGAGGGTCATATGCTAAGTGCTATAACCTATTGGCTAGGCTCGTACATAGCTATCTGAGAGCTCATAGTTATATTTCTTAAATAATATTTTCTTAAAATATATGTTCTTATATCATAAATAAATAAATAAGTTGAAAGATATGAATTAGCCTAACAGAATTAAGTGTCCATATATATAAATCATTAACATCGAAACAATTATTGAAACAATCTTTTCATAACAAAATATAGATTTTATAAATATTGAGTTCATAGTTAATAAAGAAGTCATTACTATTAAAATATTCATAGAACCATTATTTTGTAATAAATCATGAGTTTCATAATATTGTATGCTTGATTCTTGATTTTTTAAAAAAATATGATATCATCAATATTTAATATTATCTTTATATTTTTATATAAATCATAAATAGGGAAAGTATATGAAAATTTGAAAACTAAAAAGAAGTGTCAGGGTCAATTATCTCTTTCGTATTATTAAACCCTCAAAATTCACTAGACGATTCTACTAAGCCTATTTAAAGATATTAGAAGCAAAATTAATTTCTATTCTATAATTTTGATAGTATTAAAATAACAAGAAAAGGGGACGTTGGTCGGGCATACAATGGCTCCAGGTGGGTAGGTCTAAGTAATTTGATCAGTAAATCATGAAACACGGACTCGATCAAGGCTAAGATCATTCGACGGAGTTTAGTAATGGTAGGTTTCGGGGACACTCAACAAGGCCAAAATGATCGGTCTTATAGGCTCAGGTTTCAGGACGATTCAGGTCCTTTTTGCAGGGGTCAACTCGGATCCAAAGGACAAAAAGATGAAACCCTTCACTGGAGGTCCACAGATTTGCTAGAGAGAGAAAAGGAGAGGAGAGGAAGAAGAAAGATAAATAAGAAAGAGAAATAAGAGAGAGAAACTAGAGAGAACAGAGGAAAGAGAGGTTGGAATCATGAGGGGTCATGCTAGGGACATGGCTGACAGCTGGAGGTGGTGGCAATCGACGGTGGTGATCAGCCGGCGAAAAATCATGAAAAAAGAGGCCAAAAAAATAAGGAACAGTGGATTTTTTTCGTTTTTTAGCCATTGGCTGATCACCAGCAGCCGTGGCTCCATTTGGAAAGTGCTGCAAGGACAACAAGTCATTCGGCCGGGGATCTGGTGCCAAAAGAGCTAGCGGCGCGGTGGCTGACAAAAGGAAAGAAAGACCGGTAAAAATAGGGAAAGTGAAATCCGGCCGATTTCCAACAAATTTCTTTGCCGACGGGGGTAGTTTAAAACTGTGGGAGAACAAGAAGAAAAAGGAAAGAAAATTGGGGCTTTATCTTAGCTTCGGTGGCGTCTCCGGCCTCGATTTCTAGCGGGTGCAAGAATGGAAAACCGTGAAGCTCAGAAAACAATAAAAGGAATACAAAAAATGGTTAATGTCTTTGCTTATGTTCTTAAGATATTCATGAATAGCTTGAACCGGTTAAAAAACCTATCTGGAAATAACGGCTCTCGGTTTGAGGAGGTTACTACGAGAAATTCACCAAGGCTTAAACTGGGAGAAAAATAATTAGTTATTTTTTTATTTGATGGATCGGACCTATTATGTAGTTGTATAAATACGTCCATTTAAAAATGAAGCCATATGTTTCCTTCCTTTTTAAAAAAAATGAAACAGAAGTGGGGGAAAGCCTCCAACACATCGTGTTCCATTGAACTACCCAAGGAACCTTTTATATTAAAAATAAAATATAAAAAACAAGGAACTAATTAAGTATTTGTGATATGTCATGAGTCGTTGGCTTGGTAAACTAGATCAACGACCAGTA
This sequence comes from Phoenix roebelenii, assembly GCA_025769935.1. NCBI lineage: Eukaryota > Viridiplantae > Streptophyta > Magnoliopsida > Arecales > Arecaceae > Phoenix > Phoenix roebelenii. Next base: position 18,763,477 of record JAOXJJ010001100.1, on the reverse strand, counting down.
TTCTGATAGGCTACGCAGGGATGTTGAAATACATATGATTTGGTGTGAGAATCTAGTATGTATGTATATCACATCAAAAAAAAAAAAAAAAAGAATCTACCATCTATGTATGTGTGTATGTGTATAAAGGAGGGTTTGCTTCAGCAGTGCTCTCTCTTGCCATGTGAACATCAGATTAATGATGGTAATAATGTGTAATAACAATGTAGAGACTAGATTACCTATTCAAAATGAATCATTAATGACAAGAAGTACATTATTCTTACTATTTTTCAAAAAAGGATGATACGATGTTCTCAAACTCAAAATAAACTATTAATATGAAGAAGCATGTCTCCATTTCAAGGTAAGATGATAACAATGTAATTCTTAGTCCAAATACAATGCATCTAAAATAATTTCATTTTCTGATATGCTTTAGTTAAATTTCTATATTATATTATATACTTTTGTATTACAGTGAATATTTTGAAATATGAAAGTACAATATATTTAATATAATCCGTTAGTAAAATACTACGATAGCACTTATTTATTCCAATATTCTGATATTATAACATATATATGATAATTAATAATATAATATATCATTTATTTTATATCATATAAATTTATCATATAGTAAGAAACAAAGAAACCTTGACAAGGCAAAACAATAGTAAGAAAATAACCATGCACCAAATCAAATAACAGAATAATGTATAGCTATAAACAAAGATGAAATCAAAGAAAGAACTCAAGGAAGAAGAGAAAAATCAAGCATAAGATGATGAATGAATAAGTCAAAGGATGGATTAATTTTGATAATACTTTATAAATTTAAAGATAAAACACTATACAAATCGAACAACATATTTCAATAAAAATGATATCTTACTTTAATTTTCAGCAAAGAGGGAAAGAAAAAAAATGGAAACATGAGCCTAAAAATAAGAATAATTCATATACATACAGTGTGAAATAAGGAATTTTTAATTTTAATTAAGTAAAATTACGAAGAAGTAAATATTTATTTAGCAAAATATTCCTCCAATTAATATAAGTTACAATAAATATTAAGAAAATACTTGAAGATGGAAATATCAACCAAATTTTTGGAACCTAATATTTCCAAATTTGTTTGTTTGAGAACATGGAAAGTGCATCTAAAATAGATTTTTTTCCTACATTTTTCAGTTAAAGCTTGAAGCATATCTTGTTTTATCAAGTGC
>JAOXJJ010001100.1:18713991-18762166 GCA_025769935.1 Phoenix roebelenii | reverse complement strand
AAAATCTGGCAAGGGAAGCGATAACTGTGGCATTTTGGAAACCCCCTTAGCTTCCCATTGTTGGACACGGACTCTCGATCAGACCGCATAAAAGTGGACGAAGAAAATCCTGTCCTTCAAACTTAATTCTTTTATTATGTTCTCATGCCCGACATTAAAACAGCGATGGATGCCAATTATTTTTGCGCCGTGGCGCTTCTTTGGCGTGTGTATTTATATATATGCATCAAGTCTGGCCGCCTTTGCTCAGAGCAACGCACAGAGATTGAGAGGGAGAGAGAGAGAGGATGGGAGAAGGAGAGATGATAAAGGAGTTAGAGATTGGAGGGAAACGGAGGTCAGCACAAGACGTCGGAGGACTCGGAGAGGAGGACCTCGACGATGATGGCAGGCCAAAGAGAACCGGTAATGTTGGCGAGCCCATCCCAATTCATTCTCTTCCTCCTCTGTTTTCCCCTGCTTTTGGAGCGCCGGCACCTAGTCATCAACGTGCCATCAATCACGCAACCAAAGCCAGAATTTTTCATCTTTTTGTTTGAGGATTTTTCTTCTTTCTCTCCCCTCCACCGCTCTGATATTTTTTCCTGTTTCAGATTGCCAAGTTCTACATGCTATTATCTTTCTCTTCCTTCGGATTCGCAGCCACCAACAACTGTTTTTTTATTATATCGTCTATTATTATTTTATTAGCGAGGAAGATCCGTGACTCTTTTAAATCCATTATTTTATCTATCCATTTTTTCCGAGCACGGTCCGGCAAATCTAACGTCGCTGCGTTGGCGCCGAACGACCGCACGAGACGCTGTTTCCGTCGCCTATTGGATAACGATAAGCTCCGGTGGTGCATCTTCGCCTCTCCTACCTCCTCAGCGAGATGATTCCGGCTAAAAATCCTTGTTTGGCCCACCCACCCACAGCTTCTTCTCCTGTTACCGTGGTAAAAATCCCAACTTGCAACCGGAGAAAACCAAACACTGACGCTCCACCTTAATTTTGTTGTCTTTCAGCAGGATCCTGGCTTCTAGCTTCTTTCTTTGTGTCCCGTTGTATCCAGTGACTATCCACCGTCCACTCCGGTGGATCCGCAATTGAAGGGCGGGTTATCAGGTTGATGACGAGGCTGGCTTGCTATTGCCATGCTCAATCACCAGCCATTTATTGAGTTTGTTCTTTTCTGGTGAAGAGGGAGGCAAAGCCACCCGGCTAACCATTTATCGAGTTTGGATCTCGTCTAGCTTCTATTTCGGTTGCATCCTTTGAATTAAATCATCCATTCACTGTTCCTCATATACCATCCGTAGGTCAGCGGGAGCCACATGAACACATGGTAGGACAGCAAATCAGTAAATCGCGCACAAGAAAAAAAATAATAATAGAGATGATGTGTGATTTTCTTACACGGTGCATGTATCAATCCTGTTCGCTGATCCGTTATCTTTCGGCTCGTAAATGCACTCCTTTTATTGAATCCATATGCCTTTACCCGAGCTAGGCTAGCTTGTTTAAATCGAGACATTTTCTTAGTTCCCTTACAGCCATATCCAAATGAGAGCTTATACTTCATCCAAATGCAGCGTCCTGTAGAAGATGCTCTGTGTTCGGTTATATAAGATACATATTTGTGATGTGATGATGATGGCCCTGCCGACGTAATTTGCAGGAACGGTATGGACGGCAAGTGCGCATATCATCACGGCAGTCATAGGCTCAGGTGTCCTATCGTTGGCATGGTCCACGGCTCAGCTTGGGTGGATTGCTGGTCCTGCAACTTTACTGATCTTCTCCTTCATCACCTTCTACACCTCCAGCCTCCTGGCAGATTGCTACAGGACTTCCAATCCCGTCTCTGGGAAGAGAAACTACACCTACATAGAGGCGGTGAAATCCAACTTGGGTGCTTTGCTTTTCCAAGCTCATTCTTGTTGTTGCAACGCAGCTCCCCTGAAACAAGTGTAAAGAGACTGATGATACCTTTGCTTGCAGGTGGAGCACAGATTTGGCTCTGCGGACTCTGTCAGTACGTCAACCTATTTGGAGTTGCCATTGGCTACATTATCACCGCATCCATAAGTGCCGCGTAAGTTCGTATGCCTTCTTCTCTACCATGCACGGTCACAGCATTCAGTAACCTTCCGCATTCCAAACAAAGCCATCTGTTTGAATGGCTCTCCGGCTATTAATTGAGGATTTTGGTTCCTTGTGATCGACTGAAATAGTATGAGGGCTAAGGTTGTTAGGAAGTCGTGTGTTCGAAAACCTTCCAAGCCAGTTCTTTATTAAAATTTCTCTGCTGTGTCTGCACTCATTTATTCCTCTTGGAGATGAAGGAGCATGCTTCCTACAAGGTTTTACATCTTTGCAAGATGAAAAAAATTCTATGGAAGACCAAACTCCCCATGCTAGAGATAAAGCCATTTGTGAGGCCAAGTCACAAGTGATTAGCCTAATATACACTGTTGATCCAATATTCCCCAGGAGCATGAGCATTATTGCACTTCTAATGCCCGTGTTTTTTGATTCATCGTTGATCGGTAATTCAGGGCGGTGCAGAAGTCCAACTGTTTTCACAAGAAGGGGCACCAGGCTGATTGCAGTGTCTCAGACAGTCTCTACATGGTCGCATTTGGGATTGTCCAAATTTTCCTCTCCCAGCTGCCCAACTTTCATAAGTTATGGTGGCTATCCATAGTTGCTGCAGTCATGTCTCTGGCTTACTCCTTCATAGCTGTTGGTCTCTCAACAGCCAGTATAATCTCAGGTATGCTGTTCTTCAACTATCAATTATTTATTTTCGATTAGTTGATAAAAGAACTTGAATCAAGTCTGCTGTTTCAACAGGTAGCACTGGAAGGACATCCATAACAGGAACAGAAGTTGGGGTAGATGTCAGTTCATCGCAGAAGGTCTGGAAGGTATTCCAGGCACTTGGAGATATTGCATTTGCTTACTCATATTCCATAATCCTTATAGAAATCCAGGTAAAAACCATTGCAAAATCATCTTCTTTTTTTCTTAAATGTCTTCGCGTACTTCTATTTATGATTCAGATAGCTTTTCTCCAGTTATCAATCTCCCATGATCTTTTAGGATACCCTGAGAAGCCCTCCGGCGGAGAACAAAGTGATGAAAAAGGCGAGTTTCATTGGCGTCTCCACAACAACAATTTTCTACGTACTGTGCGGCTGCCTTGGATATTCTGCATTTGGAAACCGTGCTCCGGGGAACATGCTCACGGGGTTTGGATTTTACGATCCCTTCTGGCTTATTGACCTCGCCAATGTTTGCATCGTAGTGCATTTAGTTGGTGCATATCAGGTAATATCATATTGCATAAGCCCCAGCGATCGATCCTGAAAGCTTCTTTCCAATCTGAAATACATATAATTTCATGGCAAACAACAAACGTCCTAATTTTCTTAGTTTTCAATCCTATTAGGTATTCAGCCAGCCGATATACGCCGCAGTTGAAAAATGGATTGCCAAAAGGTGCCCGAACAACAAAATGTTGGCTTACGAGCATCCTGTAACAATTAATGGACGATTTGGATGCAGCGTCAATATGTTTCGACTGATTTGGAGAACAAGTTTTGTCGTGATAAGCACCCTTTTAGCAATCCTGATGCCCTTCTTCAATGATGTGCTTGCATTCCTTGGAGCTGTTGGATTCTGGCCTCTTACAGTATATTTCCCTATCACGATGTACATTTCGCAGAAGAAGATTGCAAGGTTCACACCCAAGTGGATGCTCTTGCAGAGCATAAGCTTCCTCTGCTTTGTTGTCTCGCTAGCTGCAGCTTGTGGTTCCATTGAAGGGGTAATCGAATCACTCCAGCACTATACACCCTTTCACACTAGATCGTAAGGTGTTGCACAAATAAAAGCTCCGCAATATTTGTGAGCAGAACTTTGCAAGCAGCCATGGCCGTGCGCTTCATGGCAGCAGTTGTATGTTCAATTTTCTCTTGTTATATGGTTTCAATAGCAGACTAGTCATTAGCCCTGCAATGTGCTTCTTGTTCGTAATAATCATCAAAGGCCTTCAAGCTTTTGATCTGACGTTTGTGGTTCATGTACCTTCCAAATTATGCTTTGGATTCTTGTGTCTGGCAATAGTGTATATCGCATCGTTACATCACCGTCCGGTGACTCTGGTCACAAACACTAACAAGCTACTGGAAACTCTAGCAAGGCACCACATAGGGTGATGTCAAGATTTTATTATTGCAATTGCAAAAGGGGACGTCGACGAAAATTCAAACAAGAAGACGGCTTTTAGAAACGATAGGAAGAGTTTTCTGTTCCCTTTATTAATTGAACACATGCATCATGTATGTTGGAAGCAGAAACCAGTGTAACTTTTGCTGTTTGCAAGCATCCTTTTTTTTTTTTGTTTGTTGAATTTTATGAAATGCACAGTTCGTGGGATGGACTTTCGAGTTGGCAAGAACTCAGTGCTTCACTGTCCTGTTAATGAGACTGTTGGAGGTGATAAGGATTATATGTTCGATCCTTTCTTTTTTTAGAGGAAGAGAGAGAAAGATGACTCTTCAATTATTTGATGATGATCATTGACTGCTACGTGCTCCCGTTCGGGGAAGTTCAGCCAAAGTTGAACACTGTGGATGAGTCCAAGTGTCCCTTTGTTTTGCTCTTGGTGCGTATGTGTAGGGTGGGAAACAGGGAATGCCTATCCTGATTGGACCTGTTTTTTTGTTTTCAGCTTTTGATGAAGAATTTATTGGGCCAGTTTTTTTCCCTGCTTCCATCACTTCCTGATCTAATATTCCCAAGTTGACTCCATCAAACAGATGCTTGGTAGGACACAAAAGATGGAAAAAAAGAGAGAGAATTGTGGAGATTCCAAACAGATAACTTTGCCATGCACTGACGGAAGCAGACAAGGAGGAAACTCCCACCCTCCAAACCACTAACACAAATTTTGTCTGTATAAAACTTTTTCCCTTGTCTTTTGTTTTCCTTCTTCAAATCCCGGAAAACTGCGATACCTGTTATTTTTGTTGTACAGAGGGACGGGGAGAGAGAGAGGGAAGAAGGATTAGAGTTAGAGACTGGGAGGAGAGGGAGTTCAGCATGGGAGAACCCGACGATGATGGGCAACCAAAGAGAACCGGGATTATTGGCGAACCCAAACTACCTCCCCTTTTGTTCCTCTCTCTTTTCGCCTCTGCCCAGGTGACTCCAGACATTTGCACGTCATTGATTTGCATGCAACCATACACGTATTTACTTGTTCTGTTTTTATTCCCTCCCGTCCTCTACGTTCCGACGCGTCGCAATCCATCGTATTAGATTTTAAACTAATAGATGGTTTTCTTATTTATATTCTCTATTTCAATAGCTGTATCTGTCCCCTTTTTCGGATTAAGAGTTGATCCAAGAAGAAGGAAGAAAGGGGACTCCCAAGTCTTTTAACTATTTCATTTGATTTAATTTCTTCGTCGAAAACGTGGTGGTTCCACCGCACAGTTTTTCCTACAGGGACGGTCTTCTCCAACAGAAGAAAAGAAAATAGGAGAGTGATGACAAGACTCGTGTCTCACATGTCTTAGGTCATCCATTTGGCCTCGAAGGGCCACAAAAGACATCATTTTTGCCGCACATTGGTTTGGGCTTGCGTTGGATTGCGACTAGGGATGGCAATCGGATCGGATCAGATATCAACGGATCGGATCAGATGTTAAACGGATCAGAAAAGTATAAACCTGAACCTGACCTATTTATTAAACAGGTCAGAAATTACAATTTGAACCCGATCTGTTTAATAAACAGATAACCCGACCCGACCCGTTTAACCTGTTTAATAAACGGATCAATTAAATAGGTCGGGTTCGTTTATGCTTACCCGTTTAACTAAATATTATTATAAATAATCAGAAATAAAATACTCAAAAAAAAGAGAGAGATTAGAAATTACCCGTGCTCAGACATCGGTGCTTCACTGTTTCCCTCGTCCTCCCCGCTGGGGAGATTATCGGTGCTCCTCGGCAGTCGGCCCGCTATCGTCGTCATCCACCGGCAAGAGAGAGAGAGATAGGAGGTTCGACGGAGAGAGAGAGAGAGAGGTGGGGGATTTGGGACCTTGGGGTTCCGTTCGGCAATAGAAAGATGTGGAGCGGTTGGAAGGCTTCGACGGAGAGAGAGAGGTGGGACTGTGGGAGGGTTAGACAGAGAGAGACAGAGGTGGGGGTTGGGGCTTTGGCAAGAGAGAGAGGGTAACTACTAGTTTGAAATGAAGAGATTGAGAGAGATACGAGTACGACTCACCGTTTCTCTTTCCTTCTTTCTAATTTCTCTGCTCCTTTTCTTTCGTCTTGCACCTTAGCTCAATGGCAGCTGCGAGATTTCTCCTCCGCCGTGGCTCCTTTGTCGCCGCCCGCTGCTCGGGTCCGAGCCGTCGAAACCCTTGAGTTGCTGCGCCGCACGGGGAGGCGGAAGTAGCCGGCACGGGGGAGGAGAGGGCGGAGGTCCGGAGGAGAGGGGAAGAGGGACAGGCAAAGAATTCGAGCGGCGGCGGCGCTAGAGCTATCCCTAACCCTAAAGAGAATGGAGAAATTAGTGATGAGTCATGAATCGTGATTCGTGAACCTCACGGCTCGCGTTGAAATTAGGCAGATGCGGGGAGCTGGGCCGAGCGGTGAGTTGGGCCGAGCAGTAGCCTGTAGGCCTTGTGGGTTGTGGGCCTGTGGTTCTTATTTCCTTACCTATCAGCCCAAAAATTAAACAGGTTATACGGGTTAAACAGGTCAGACATCTAAAACCCGTATCCGACCCAATTACTAAATAGGTTAAACGGGTCAACCTGTTTACGATCCGAATCTGTTTAGGCCAAATCCAAACCTGTTTATGGCGGGTCGAACACGGGTCGGGTTGGCAGGTCGGGTCATATTTTGCCACCCCTAATTGCGACGTTCGAAGGTGCTCCAAAATGATGCAGGACCGGGGTAGACGACAGTCGCCTCATGTCCCAACTGGCGGCATTCGGAGCACACATTTTGACGAGAAATTATTAGATGCACCGGTGGAGCACTCCAAATCCCAAGGTATGTCTTTGTTGGATAAGAGTTTGATCTTGAATTGTTTAGATACAAAGAGGGTGACACGGTCACTGACTATTGGACTGGTCCAAAGGATCTTGTCCACGCAATAATTTCTCCATCCTACCCACTCGCGAGCGAGTAAATTCTCCGATTTCAGCAGGAAGGATTAGCATTTATGTTTTCCAAAGAATTATATCTTCCACTGCATGTATCAATATGGTTGTATACATGATGAATAAAACTTAAATGAGCAAGTTGAGTTGATTAGTATGGTGCACGACAACATTGCATTTGGTACAGAATATAATTTCTCATGTTTTTCTTATGCTTGAAAAAAAGTGTCCCTGTTTTCATTTGGTACAATGAGGATGTGCAACGAAGGAAGTTTGGAGTATAGATGTGTTTTGGATAAACTTTATATTAAAACTTTTATTTTATGAAAGAAAACGCCTCTGGGTGCCAATTACACACGCTAGAAAAAATCGCCTCAATCAATCAATCAATCAATGGATTCTAACAGTGGAAGCTTTGGTTTATTACTCATTAGGTGGATGTATATTAACTTCTTTTTTTGAGAAAAACAGTACCTGATTGAGTTTATGATTATTTTCTCTTAATATTCATTACCTGTGATCTGAAGTTAAATTTACCAACAAACATGCAGGAATGATGTTGACGGCGATGCAAATATCATAACAGCAGTCACAGGTTCAGAGGCTTGCTACAGGAATTCCGACCCAATATCCGGAATGAGAAACTACGCCAAGGTGCTGCTACCCCAAATTGCATCTCCTGTGCTTGCAAAATAGCTCTCTTTGAATGTAATACAGATTAACATCTATGTCTCCCAGGTGGAATACGGGCATACGGCTTTGCTTATGTGGGTTGTGCCAATATGTCAACTTATTCGGAGTAGCCATTGGCTACACCATCATAGCATCCATAAGTGCTGCGTAAGCTCATAGTACTCTTGTGCAAGGACAAAGCATTCAGTGATCTACTAAACCTTCCCAAATTCCATAGAATGTAGTTGTCAGGGACCTTGACGAGTTCTTTGAACATGTTTCCTGATGCATGGACGCAGGGTGGTGAGCAAGTCCAATTGTTTCCACAAGAGGGGCCGTCATGCTGATTTCGGTGTCTCCGCCAGTCTCTACATGGTCGTGTTTGGGATCGTTCAGATATTATTCACAACTGCCCAACTTTTTCATAAGCTGCGGTGGCTGTTCATCATCGCTGCAGTCGTGTCCCTTGGCTTGCTCCCTCATCGCAGCGGTTCTCTCAGCAGCCAGAGTAATTTCAGGTGCACCACTCTTAATCCGAATTAGAACAAATTTATATAGCAAACAACTTGACCATCAATTATTCTTCTTATAGCACAAACAAGTTGCTCGATAATCTGAATCAAACCTGTGTGCTCAACAACTGATGCTGGAAAAGCCTTGCAGCAGGAACAGAAGTTGGCGTGGATGTTGATTCAGCTCCGAAAGCTTGGAATGCATTAAAACCGCTTGGAGATATTGCCTTTTCCCATTCATATTCCGTGATTCTATAATAGAAATCTAGGTAGGGCAACTGCTGGCCTGCAGAAAAACACCCCGTGTCTCTTTCAGAAAACTATTCATGACCCAGATAGCTATAATCAAGTGATCGACTCCCCTGGCCTGCACAAAAACACCACGCCTCTTTCAGAAAACTATTCATGACCCTGATAACTATCATCCCTATGGATCTTTTTGGACACTTTGAGAGCCCCCCAGCAGAGAACAACATGATGATGACGAAGGCAAGCCTGATTGGTGTGTCGACGGCCGCAGCATTCTACATCCTTTTTGGCTGCCTTGGTTATGCTGCGTTTGGGAACCAAGCTCCAGGGAACATACTGGGTTTGGATTTTAGGAGCCCCACTGGCTCAGCGGCTTTGCGAATGTTTGCATTGCGGTGCATCTATTTGGTGCATAGCAGGTAATCCCCATGCCAGCAGAAGAGATTGTCCCTAGAATTTTTCATTGCATGACTAAGACGACGAGCATGTTGGTCCTTAATCTACAATTCCATTAGGTATTCTGCAAGCCGCTTTATGCAGCTGTGGAAACATGGGTTGCCAAAACGTGCCCAAACTTCAAAATCCTGACTCATGAACATCATTTAATGAGCAACAAAAACTTTGAATGGAGCATCAATATCTGTAGATTGCTCTGGAGAACAGCTTTCGTGTTGATATGCACTCTTCTAGCATGCTGATGCCTTCCTTTGATGACGTATTTGCATTCTTGGGTGCCGTTGGATTCTGGCCTCTAACAGTGTATTTCCAGTAGAGATGTACATCTCACAAAAGGGCATCGCAAGGTTCGCACCCAAGTGTAAGTTTCCTTTGCCTCCTAGTCTCCCCGGCAGCAGCTTGTGCCTTGTGCTTCTATAGAAGGGGCGGTTAAGTCACTTCATGACCATACGCCCTTCCCTAGTAGATCATAAGGAATTACTTGTGCAAAACCTTTAACAGACTTTGGGAGAATAGCTACTTCAAGCAGCCATAGCTGCGCTCTGTTTTCTGTGTTGTTTCTGTTTATAGTTTTCTTTTCTTTTTTTCCGAGAAATGATGGAAAACCCATCCTACATCATTACGCCAATGAAATGAGAACAGAAGGAGCGGGGGAACCCGGCTCCACCCAGACCAAAGAGAAGAAGAGAACATGGAGGCTAAGGTTCAGCTTTTCGTTGTTACACTGTTCAGTACCATTTTGCAACTGGCAAAAGGAGAGGCCTTTGTCGTTCTCAATTGTAATAATCATCAAACGCCTGTAAGCTTCTAAGGATGGTAGATTCCAAAAATTCTAAAATGTACCTAAAACTCTATAGTAGTGCATATCATATCATTGCATCATGATATTTGTTAGAAGCACTGGTTATCTACTTGAAAGGGAACACCAGGAAGGTGCCACAATAATGCAGTCAAATTAATTTCAAACCTATACATTCAGATAATTTTGCATTGCCAGCACCCCAATTGAAGTGTTAGGAAGATTGGAAATACAGAAGTTGCCAAAATATCTTTGTAGATAACCAAAAGAAGACGCTGGATAAACAATCAAGAACAAACCTCATCCATAGCTTAAAAATAAAGCAGAGCTTTTGGTTCTTTTGTGAACCACGTCATGCACTTAGGTTGCAATAACCAAGGCAGCATCCGATGGTTTCGCACATCCATCGCAAGGTCTATCAAATTTCCAACGCACATTGAAGAATATAAACTTTTCCTGGTAAAGTTTTGCTAATGAGTATCAGATCATGTTACTTCACAACATGATAAAAAGATGCCTTACGCTTTGAAAGCCTGCCGGGAGTGATATTATCCGATTGTTCAGCTTTTGTTATTGTTCTTAAATTTTCATCGAGCATATCTCATGGTTACTTTGAATATAGCATTATTAAATCTCGGAGCCTTCAGACAGCAACGGGGATTCTACCCTGCAAGATCACAAAATATTACCTTGTTCATGAAGCTCTAACTGAGTTGCTTGTCAGTGATACGTCTAAAGTATTTGGACATGATAGTTGAGCAAAAATAAGAAATACTAAGGGACAAAAAACAAGCACATGGATGGTTTATGGTCTAGCTCATTTGGATTCCCAAACAAGTACCCAGGAATAAAAATTACTGAATATGCAAACGGACAATGAAGCTGGCAATAATTTCTGAGATATGGTAGGCAGATGATCTTAAATGACAGTCACACTTTCATGTGTTAACGAGGTAGCAGAAGATGATGCCAAAACATTTCAGATAACTCTACACCCAAACAAAGATCTAAAACAACTGGTTTCAAAAAGTATCTCCAGCCAAAAGATTCTCCATGATGCAATGGTTCCTGAGATATGGCAGGCAGACAATCTTAAATGACAGTTGCACAACTAATGTGTTAAGAGGGTAGCAGAAGATAATGTCAAAATATTTCAAATACTTCTACACCCAAACAAAGAGCTAAAATGAATTTTTCAAAGCAAAATGCCAGCCAAGATTTTCCACGATGCTCGTCCTGCTTCAGCTCGGTAGACAATAGCCATGTGAGAATTCTATGGTCGAGAGAAACAAGAAGCTTACCAGTCCACAAGTGGAAACTGATCCAGATGCGCAATCAAGATATCTGATGCACAAATATGGAAGTTGTAGACATTATAATAAACTTCCAACTTCAGATAAATTTGATATGTCTATAGATAAGAGGGCTGGATTCATTACCAATCTAGTATGTCAAGGTGCAAAGTTCTTTGACACACATGACCTTTTTTCTTGAGACATGTTGTGGATACCACCACCAGGGTTTGAACCCTTGACTTCTCCTAAGAGGAGAGGGATGCCTACCAGCTGCCAAGCAGCCGAGCGCGGGTTCACAATCCACCTGCCTACCAAAAACGCTATTTGGCATCAATGCTAAGATAGGAAATGACAGTGTTCAACATCATAGATGCAAAGGCTACATGAATGACCTAATAAAATGCCAACTATCAATTTCAGAAAAGAAGAGAGGAGCGTCATATATATGGTACATGGAAACATAAAAAAACTATGAATGCTAGCAAAATGCAGGCTCAGCATCAGCTTCAGGTATTTCTTTAATAATAATCCGAAAACCTACAAGCCATAGGAATCCTTCTCATCCATTTGCCCCAAAGAAGACTATATTCCATAGCAAGCTTCATGACATTATTTCTCATCACTTCCATCAACATATTCTTAGTCCCTCTTTGATTGACATACTTTTAAGCTCAAACATGAGCCCCAATCTTGACCAAGTTATAATTTTGTTCTTTGACGTACATAGTCAATTAATTTCCAATCACATTTTTTCCAATAAAAAACCTCCTATATACTCATAACTATGTCTTTCCTATATTTCAAGAGATACCCACATCAGAAATCCTTTTATCCAATATGCTCATCCTTTCTGATCCTTCTTCACTCCTCAAATTAGACTTGCAGAACATTTCTCACCTTATCAAATTTACTTATCCCCTTATGTCATATAAAGATGCAAGAATAAGGACAACTCTAGGCACATTAGACATCATCCTTACTGCCTTAAGGAACACCTCCTCCATCTACCTAATCCTTTGTACTATATGGCAGACACAATGTTTGCATGGGCTTTATTATAAGCTCATGTCAATCGATTTAAATTAATGTGGGGTCACTATGACAGCACCGCCATATGTAAATGTACTAGAACTGTAGTTCACGCATGCAATTTGACTGTACTAAGAAATACTAAATAACAGAGCATATTTGTTGGATGGAAAGCGTTTGAAGTTTTGAGCAAGGTGGTTTTGAGCATTTGGAAACATTTCTAGAGGTCCCTTAGGATACAAGATACACCCAAGGAGGCTGAGGATCTCTAGGTTCATTGGAGATCTAAAAATGGACAGGAAAGCCTGGAGGAGAGGATGAGAAACGATAGTTGTCGCAGGTTGCTGGCAAATTTGGCTGGCAAGGAATAGAAGAGTCTTTAGAAACTCCAGCAGCCCACCTATGGAGCTAAACAGGAATATTACTTCAGACATGCCACTTGTTAAGGAGAAGGATTCAAGTGCTGACAAGGCTTCTTCAGGAAAATTAGAGTGAAGACTGCTTTTTAATTTTCTTTTGTTTTTCCTCCCTTCTTGCTTACACTATTTCTTTCTTGTCTTCCCTTCCCCTTCTTTTGTAATATCTTCTTATTAGTAATAGAAATCTTTAGGCACTTTATGCCTATTGTTAGACCACACTTGAAAGTTCACGATCCTTCATGACATAAAGAGATCACCGCAATAACGCAATGAATTTCAAATGTCTTGGAGTTATACAAGCGGGGAGAAATTGGAATTAGGGAATAAAAAAATAATAATAATACTCTGATACACATCTTTGTATGCAACTGATCCAGTAGAACTACAAACTTTCTGTAACTTCGAAAATCCATTCTCGAATCAACAGCATTTATTAAGCAGAGCTTGACCAATATATTTTAAAGGGGCTTAGTATGAGTCTTTGCAAAAGTCCAAAAGCTACTCGGCAAACATTATTGCAAAGCAAAACCACGAAGGCAGAAATGGCAAATGATGTGATTGTTGATCTTCATATTATTATATTTAAGTGAAACATGTTTATAAACTTTTGTTGTAGGTTGTTGGAAATTGTTTCCAAAAGCTTGGAAAATTACGGTAATGTTTTAATTTAAAAGAAGAATGGAAATGAAAAATGTAGTCTTTCAACGTTAGGGAGAGACCTATCACAGACTCAAGTTTGAGTCTCCTGGATACCATGCAAAGGAAGATTTCATGACTGGAAATTAAGCTTATCAATCCAAGTGAAAAAGGAGACTGCAATCTAGGTTATCAAGGCTCTATTTCTAAAGGTACAGGTACAGCTGTTTTTCTTCTCCTCCTTGCCATTTTTCTTTCACTTAATTCTAGGTTAATGCAGCAGCACCCATCCACCATTGTCCCCTTCAAATCCCTGCTTTAACTGCTAAAGCCTTCTCCCACTGAACACTATTCCGAATTTTTGGCCCCACCAGGAACACAGGTGATATCAGCAGGAAGGCAGCTCCATCACATTAGTTTTCGGAGAACACCAGTGCCAATATTCATATTGAGAAGCCCGCTTAGGGTCAAATGATCCCATTATTTGAAATGTCAAATGCCCAAGAGGCAGTATGACAACTGTCTAACATTGATTGCTTTTTTTTACATAAAAGATGTAAAAGAATTGTAAATAGCAGATATATTTCCTGTTTACAAACAATTGGAAGCAAAATCAAAATACTTGATCTATGTTCTACTATTAGAAAAAATAAAATTGGCAATTCAACCATATGTAACCTGGACTATTATCCTCTAAAGTATATCCAATATATCACAACACAGCAGAGTTGAAGCATCAAAGACAACCTGAACAACATATGCAATAGGGTTAGACAGGAGAAAGATTGCCGGATGCAGCCTTCATGACATTATATAGGTTTGAAGTCTCAATGAAAGGATGGAAGAGAAACGGGAGTAAGAAATGGTCACTTGGAGATCAAAGCAGATAGGCAACCAAGCAACATAGAGGTTTTCACAAGAACTACTGAAGAATCAGATGATGATAATACTTGCACTGTGCTAGGGTAAGAGATGGTAAAATCAAAAGCATCCACTTAAAAACAATACCATCTAGGAACCTAAAGTGACTTGCAATCAATGTGAAGAAGCTTATACTATCAATGATACATATTGAGACCAGCAAATTAAGTTGATAAAGTCAGGAGAAAAATTCTATGCCAGAAGAAGGTGAGCTCAGGATCCAAAAATTTTTGCAAAGGCAGCTGATGTTTCATCAGATATAAGCGGCAAAAGCATTGAAACTAGCAATGGTCATGTAAATTAGATAAAAAATACAGATGCAAATGCTAAAATATGAAGGGAAAGCAATGTTGACATAATCATTAATGTAAGCATTTTGTATCTATTTGACATTATCAAAACACAAATTGCTGTAGGACCCATTTCCCCTTCCAGTACTAAACGAACCAAATGTGGGAGTAGATTTATGACTTATTTACTATAGTAAAAAAGCAAACAAGAACCTGATATCATTGAAACCTTATTTTCTCCAGCATAATAAAAAAAATGTTTTAAGTCATTGGTAGGATGAATCAAACTTTATGCTCGAATTTGGATTATCAGACAATGGACATGAAAATGGTAGACCCCAAACTTCACCTAAATAATTGCAGAGGGAACCATTCAACATACAGACTGGACAGCAGAGAGCGAAACAGCTAGCACTTTGTGGTTCAGTGAGCTGGCAACTCGGGATACAGACTATTAGTAGGTTCTTTGCCCATACTAGTCTGAGATTTCGTTCTTGACAAAGAGAAAAAATAGCAAATTGAAAAAGGTGGATCAGCAGCATTACCTCAACTATAAAGTTAAGAACCTTCTTGGCTAGCTAAGAGATAAAGTATAAGTGTAGAAAAAATTGAAGCAAGGGAAAGGTCATGTCCTAACAGCCTTGAAACTCAGACCCTGGTTTGATTGAAATGATTCTGTCCAAATTAGTCCCAGTTATTTTCAGGTTCATTTAGATTGGAAACAAACCTATCCCCTTGCAACCTGGAATTTTAACAAGTTATTCTCAAACTTAAAATTCATTGTCAATCACCCCAATATGTTGGTGTAGAATCTTACTTCAGTGATATGGAGTAAAACCACTCAAGCATATTAGAAACAAGGACTGCAACAACCATAAGAAGATGGATAATTTTTTTTAGAAAAAAATGAGACTAATTCATTAAGAATATGAATTAAAACGCTAAAAGAAGGATCCCAAGGATGGCATCCTCTCCAAATGATCAACAAGGTTCAGCTTACAAGAATAAAAAAACTAAGCACAGGCATTATCTTCCATCACTTCTTGTCACTTACACTATCAATCCAACCTTTTGAGAACAATATAATCTGCTCCCCAACATTGTTCACACCTTCGGATTGACCCCTGACTGATCAGATGGCAACCTCGATAGGTGGTTGGATTATATCAAATTGACAAGCACCCGACTGCTACTAGCAAGAAAGATCAAAGATTTTCCATTGATATAGAAAGAAACAGCCACAGATATTTAACTAAAAACATAGAGAATGTACATTTGGGGATCAAACGGAGGAAAGAACATCAAGATTCATACAAGACGAGCAAAGAAAGATTTCCTCCACAACAAAACCTAATCACATTTGTGAAACTAAATAGAGGGGATCAAATAAAATAAGCTAAGAAGCATCACATTTCCCAGAGAGCGACGAAATCTATGTGTGAGAGGGGAACGAGGAGCGAACCCAAAAAGGTATATCTGTTAGCGGCCGAAATAAAGACTGCTGCTGCCTGGCTTCACCCTGTCTGCCGTATATGTACACCGTATGCGAAGGGATGGCGGAGATCCGGACGCCGGGTCATGGATCTAGGGCGGAGGGCGGGAGTGGAGGCGCCGAGGGGCGGCGGCGCCGCCGGAGGGTCCCGAGTTCCGGGGAGGCGAGGAGGAAACCCTCGGTGGCCATCAGGAGACAGGAGAGAGGGGAAGCCGGAAGGAGGGGAAGGGGAAAAGAAGTGGAGGGATGGAGCATCGGGGAGATCGGACGGCTTTGGAAGTCGGTTTATTATTTTCTTTGGTTGTCGTTCCCGCTCTCTCCGGGGGAGAAAGCGAGGCTTTAAAGGCGCACCAAGGTTTTGTTTAGACCCCCGCAGCCGTTTCAATTTATCGACACGCCAAAGGTTTTAAATTCCTCGATATTTATTTTTTAAAACGTTCTTATAAATAATTATAAAAAAGATCTGGGCCGAGGCCCAATTGTGTTATCGGCATAAAGGGAAAAGAAGTCATTGATTTCATCTAAATAGTTCCACTGGGACTTTGAGATAAGTGCGTTATCGACAAGCTGGCATCCTTCGACTGTGACATGACAATGTTCAGAATAAACATTATCATATTAAATTCTTCTATACAATCTTGAATTTATTATAGAAATTATATAGGATAATAATGTCACAACATATGACTACACTAACACAAGATGCTCAACTCCGTGAAATCACATTACAATCTAGTTGACCTACTCTAAGAATGTAGTGCAATTTAAGGTCTATTTTTAATAGAAATGTATTTCCACTAATTACAAAGATGCAAAGCGCAGTTAACTATAAGTTTTGTATTTGCATGCAAAGTTATCCATAGATTGAATGTGGATGTCGAAATGCATCATTATCATTCATTGCATTCCACCCCAATGAAAAGCTCAGCGCCAACCATCTAAATCACACACATAGGTGATAAGGGCCATGGGCCTAAGGTCCATAGATTTAATCTTCTTAAAGAGCTCGCCAAGTTATGTTTCATCGAGGCACTACTGCTTCGATCAGCCAGCCGCAAATCTATGAGAGGAAAAAAAAGGCACTTCCTTAAAACTACTCTGCCACCTCGTGAAATGATGCCGAGGCATAATCTATCCCTCATTCTCCTTCGTCTTTTAGTCTGCGGACCAGCAAATCAGTAATGCCGATGGACGCCAACCATCTCGTCCTTTCCCCTCCCATCGGTTTTTTGGTCAACACCGACCCTCTTACTCAGGTATGCCATCTGAGGTAGATCGATCATATCGATCTAAAAATGCAAACCAAAAATTAAAAAAAAAATAAAATATTGAAAATGAACAAAAAAAATTATTAAATATTTTTTAAAAAAAATATTAAAAATGCAAACCAAAAATTAAATAAAAAATTAAAATATTTACAGGAACAAAATTAGGATTAAAAAAAATAAAATTGAGCCACATAAGAAGGCTCTCTCTATTCACGCCTCACCAAAGACATCTTTCATTCTTTCCCTTCTTTCTATTTTCTCCTATTTATAAAACACATTGTCTCTTGCATCTCACTACAACTAAAATACAAACTCAAATATATTAAGCCTAAAGTTCCACCAAACTAAAATAGGCTCACACTAAAAAACAAACTATTGCAGCTCATATTGGAATAAAAAATAAAGATAAACTAGGAATAGAATCTTCATACAAATAGAACAAGTAGTGAACTTCCAATAATCTCTCTCATTGTGAAATTTATGCCAACAATATTAAACTTGTCAAAATTGTACAATAACATCAATATGTAATAACTATCGGACCAATTAAATAATAAAGCTTCTTTATTAGTTTGAATAGTTACTCCTTCATCGACTCGTACTCTTCGATGCATATGTCAAAATCGACGATGTGTTTCAACACTTTTTCTCAGCATTGATTCCATATTTACTATACTGATATTTCATATAACATCTAACTTATGCCAACAAGCATCAAGTTGCTAGTTGCAATCACTATGGGCATCGGTTTTTTATCTTTACTTGAGTAGCTTTAAGTATCTATATATAGTTCTACACATGAAATCAAATCCTCATATATAGAGTCTTCGAATAACTTAAAAGTTAGGTGTAGCTTCAAAATTAAATGATGTATCAAAAATTATGTCGAATAGTATGGCATAACATCAATCATCTCTACCAAGCATATATTTTTGCTGCTTGATCTCTAAAGCTACTTCAAAATTAGTCAACTTTCAATTATCATGGCTTGAGCACAAGACCCTTTTGTCGAATTTGATTCCTCAATATAAATTTCTACAACTAGATCAACTTTAACATCATTTGATTCTTTAATTGATTTTTCAATTATGATCTTTTTTGAACTTGATACAATATCCATACGATCAAGCTCCTCTTGCTTCAATTTTTTTTCTGAACCTGATTGATTCTCAAGCTAATTAACCTCTTGCCATGCTTTAAGTCTTCTGAACTTGATCCTGTCTCTAAGTGATCAAGCTCCTCCTACTTCAAATCTTCATCTTTAACCCTACTTTGTTCTTCTTTTGGGTTTTAATGAAAGCTTAAAACCAAAAGCATTCTTCAGGTAATTTTTATTTGAGCTATCTTAACTTGCTAAAACTTGAGTGGAGGGTCGCAAGAATATCCCAAGCTTTCTTCGCCTCTTGTATATTCTGGATGTGGATATAATTTTCTTTATCAACTGAAACTTGAATAATTTACATTATCTTCCTAAATTTCAAATTCTACCTCCTTCCTACAATCTTATTGTTGAGAGTATCTATTGACATCATCTTTAACTCATCCAAAATATCCCATAAATCTTGTTCTATCAAATAAGACTTGACAATAACTTTCTAACTTAGATATTGGGTGTTATTTAAATTATGAAAAGAAATAGTAGTAGTAGAAGCAGCTATATTGATGCTAGTGTGGTCTAGCATATTGAACCTATTGGGAGAGAATATAGTAGCATCAACTATATGATTTACCTCTTGAATTATTAAAATAAAAATCCACATGCTTGCATCACGTACAACAAAATACTAAAATATGTTCAACCACACCAAGCTACGAACACATGGACCACCAACAATCATATTGCTGTTCTAAAAATTGTGCTCTAAATAAATCTGATCGAAACGGCAAACCACTCGACCACTCTCCAACCTCACTTTGATATTATGTAGAATGTCATGCTACTTGGAGTAAATCGATCGTGCCATTCTAAGATCTAGAGCAAACACACAAAAAAATAGCAAGAAAGTGATGGTGAAAAAAACATTAGAAGAAACAAAAAATATTTATTAAAAAAATGATCTACACAAGAAGACTCTCTATTAGTGCCTCAACAAAGAGGACACCTTTCTTACTCTTTTTCTATAAGACCACACTCTCTCTCCTACTACAGGATAAATATATCGGCATCTCAATTCAACTAAAAAATAAATTCAAATTTATTAAGGCTAAAGCTCAACCCAGCTGGCACTAAAAAAACAAATAATTTCAACTAGTATTAAAATAGAAAATAAAAATAAATTAGAAACAAAATTTTAGTAATGGACTTCCAACAATGTGGATTGTGCCCCACTCTTCCCTCGCTGAAGTTGATCGCCTCGTGATAGTTTTCTTTTTCTTTTTTTTAGGGGGAGTGGGTCGGCTGCTCAAACTGCTTTTATATGAGCATAGCTAGCTACATCACTAGCAAAAATGCTAGTTAAAGCAGAAGGAACTAAAAACTGCTGGATTCATAGAAACTCTTCTGAATGCTGAGCAACGAAAGAGACGACGTAATCAGCAGTTTGGTTCGCCTCCTGCGCCAGTGCGAAGGAGCATGCAAGATTCTGCGAGAAAGAAGCTGGCCAGCCGGATGGGTCGTCTCGAACGAGGGGCGGGCAGGAGGATTCGACGTCCTCCCGTATGCGACTTGTTTGCTCTGATGCTGAGTGAGTTGCGCTCCGAAGATCTGGTAGCAGTCATCCGCGCCTGGTGGCTGGGCTTGGAAGGCTCAGAGAAAGAAGGCTTCAATTATAGTCTGATTCAGGATTCCACGTGCTGTCTTTGGATTAGACAGACCTTCAGCCATAAATCCCATCAATACGTGTGCTCGAGCACCAGGCAAGCATTTAAAATCCGTCACCTTTTTAAGTGGCTTCTCGCCTTTGTGGTTCCATTGAGGGCATCTTTTTTCACGCAGCAGTTGATTCAACATAAAAAGCTGAATCATTCGGCCATTTGTCATGGGACAGGGTCGTGCCTTCCTCGCAGAATAAGGATATACCTTTCTTCCTGCGAATCAACGCAGTGGTGGCTTGGCAGATGAATAGAAAGGTTTGGAATACTTTGAGGTGGTCATTACGTCTCTCTTCCTGAATGGAAGATCCTACGGTTGTTTTATGCCACTAGATGCTCAAATGTTGATGTCGATCGTATGAACCTTTTCCTACAATTCATTGGAACACAATGTTTGATTTCTTAGCTAAGTTTAAATCTAAGTCCAGCATTGATCCAATCAATCCAAAATAGCAGCATGTCACTTCCCTTGCATCCCATGATTTCAGGACAAGTTCTACCAAGATTGTTGCATGAGCATTGTTAGCCACGGGAACATCTGCTTAATTTTCAGAATCTGGTTCGATCAGCTCAAAGTTTTTCAATTCCTAGCCATGCTTGAAACCATTTTCTTTTAGTATATAGGTTCAACCTTGGCGTGCTAATTGAGCCCTCTGCCTCTTGGTATCGTGCCTTTGGCAGGTCATGATCGAACGGGCAGGGTTTCATCCAAAAGTAACTTCTTAAGCCAGAATAAATAGAGAATGAAAGAATATTTGCATGTCCTCACGGTGGATTAGAAATGATGAAATAATATTTAACATGCTTTGCAGGCGAGATCGCCCAAAGCTTTTCTAAAATGTGAGATTTTGCCATTTACGGTACGTAGTTGTTTGGGATTTGCTAGTATTACATTTTTCGTTCATTATTTATCCCATAGGAGAACATGACCTGGTGAAAGGTGTAGTCAATAGTGGGCTTCCATTATGCCCCACAAGAAGGGACTTAAGTGAACTGAAGCTCCGGTATATACCTTTCGAGTTAATTTTCCTCAAAAATTTTTGGGAATTATGTCTTTATATATATACATGGAATACATTTTTTAGTGCAAATCAAATTAGCGGTTAATAAACAAATATAAAAGTCTCTCTCTACTTATAATTAATAACAAAATAATATATAATATGTTATTTGATTAATTAATATCATTCTGAGCTTAATCAAGATGAGTTTGAGCAAGCCGAGCCGAATTTTAGTTCAGCTTGTTTACTAACTGGATTAGTCAAATAAAAGTTAAAATTTCAAATAGAACTCAAACTGCTCATGAACAGTTCGCTTATTCGGCAGCTCTAGGCATCATCTCAAGTTCAATCATCTCCTAAATTTTTGACGATGTTCTAAATTTCGGTACATCTTACGACCAGCCTTGGTCAGCGTTGAGGTCGAAGTTTCTCCGACCTCAAACCTTAGCCCCCACCGAACTGGAGCAGAAAAAGAAGACTGCGTCCCCACAGAAGGTATTGTTCGCTTTGGGGTTCAGTGGCTCCGGGCCTAGTGGATTCGCTGGAGGGCGCCATCCCTCATGATTTTGTCCTTTAAAAGGCACCTCATGAAGAAAGGGTAATCGAGCCCTCCATTTAAAGCACAGACCTTTTCGCTATTTAGTCGATGTGGGACTAAGTCCGAGTCAAGGGCCCCTACCTGGGGCCCCATTGTTGAGGTTGAAGTTCCTCCAACCTCAGAGCTTAGCCCTCACCAAACTGGAATAGGAAAAGAAGACAACGTCTCCACAGAAGGTATTGTCCGCTTTGGGGATCGGTGGCTCCGGGCCCAGTGGGCTCGCTGGAGGGCGCCACTGCTCACGGTTTTGTCCTTTAAAAGACGCCTCCTGAGGGAAGGGTAATCAAGCCCTTCATTTAAGGCACAGACCTTTTCGCTATTTAGTCGATGTGGGACTAAGTCCGAGATCCTTTATTTCCATAACAGTCAGCATTTTTTATATGCCCCATTCTTCTAAAAATTAAAATGAGTAAATAAATATAGCTTTAAACTGTGTTCACAACTCAATACTTGAATGAAAAACTTGGTCCACGATGCTAGTAGTTTGGAATCGCTGGTTGGGCCTAGCAGCAAGATGGAGTTCGCTGGACCTAATAGGGGACCTTTGTCAACCACCAATCAGTATAGCCAGTAGCTATTGGTCGCTGGACCTAACGAAGGAGCTTTACCGACCACCACTCAGAATCTGAATGCTCTAATTTTCTAAGACGACCCCACCTCTGGTTCGTGGACGGGTCATTCTTTTAATCTTTTGACGCCATAAAGCTCAGCTCCCATTTCTCTTCACTATCACGGCGTGCAAGTTAGACAACCACTTAGTGACTTTGTAGCTTTTGAATTCAAGGGCATGACACATGCAAACCACTTGAATTGCATCAGTCCGATAAGTAAAAGATGCACTTCAAACAAAATATAATCTGTTATGTTGAATGCACGAAGAAATGTTACATGAGGCAACTATGAGATACCATTATTCCCGGAGTTAAGTTCAAGCAAGCACTCTTCTAAGCTACAAACCGGCGGCTAAGCCTCTCATAATTGAACTTGCCTACCTCTGATTTTTTTTTCTTTTCTTTTCTTTTTTTCTTTCTAGAAGACGGTTTTCTAGAAGCAAGTTAGGGAAAAATATCATCTTTTCTAGACAACCACTTAGTGACTTTGTAGCTTTTGAATTCAAGGGCATGACACATGCAAACCACTTGAATTGCATCAGATAAGTAAAAGATGCACTTCAAACAAAATATAATCTGTTATGTTGAATGCACGAAGAAATGTTGCATGTGGTAACTATGAGATACCATTATTCCCGGAGTTAAGTTCAAGCAAGCACTCTTCTAAGCTAGAAACCGGCGGCTAAGCCTCTCATAATTGAACTTGCCTACCTCTTTTTTTTTTTCCTTTTCTTTTCTTTTTTTCTTTCTAGAAGACGGTTTTCTAGAAGCAAGTTAGGGAAAAATATCTTCTTTTCTAGACAACCACTTAGTGACTTTGTAGCTTTTGAATTCAAGGGCATGACACGTGCAAACCACTTGAATTGCATCAGTCCGATAAGTAAAAGATGCACTTCAAACAAAATATAATCTGTTATGTTGAATGCACGAAGAAATGTTACATGAGGCAACTATGAGATACCATTATTCCCGGAGTTAAGTTCAAGCAAGCACTCTTCTAAGCTACAAACCGGCGGCTAAGCCTCTCATAATAGAACTTGCCTACCTCTGATTTTTCTTTTCTTTTCTTTTCTTTTTTTCTTTCTAGAAGACGGTTTTCTAGAAGCAAGTTAGGGAAAAATATCTTCTTTTCGGTTACCATCCCTTTCATTTTATTCCATTTCAACGGTCAATAGTTTCAGCTGGACAGCATATATGGATCGCATCCATCCTTGACCAACCACTTGAATGGCCCCTAAAAGTTGGGCTTGGATAATGATTAATCACCTCTAAAATAACTTTAGTTATTAGTATTGATCCCTTAGCCAGTTAATCTATCTATAAAATTATTCACTATTTGGTTGTTATGTGTTGTTGCATGCTCATCATGAGTGCCCTCTTGTAAAAAGTAAAGGGATAATAATAAAGATGGTCGAGGAAAACCAGCAAAAAATAAAATCATTGAAAAAAAATAAAGGCTTCGAAGGGTCGCAGCAATGGCCGACGTTACTTCACTTTTTTCTATTTTTCTCGTTCATTAGTTATGCGAGGTTATTCATGTTGTTCTAAAAATTGTTCGAATGGTTAACCAGACATAAAATATAAAAAAAAAGGGACTGAACAGGAATTATCTAACTGAAAATCGATCATAATTTTTATTGTACATCTAATATGTGGAATCTAGTTAACATGGACTCTCGGTGAGCCATAGCTAGATCATCCTACTCCGATTATGAAGAGCCAGGATACTCCATGATGGATGTTTTCGTACTGCGTGAGGGTTATGCAATCTTGATAGCCGCTAAACGTAAATTACTCAGTTACGTGGTGGTTTGGGTCCGTCATAATTAAAAGAAAAGAAAAGGGGGGTTCTGCTCTTCGTGCAATTTCCAGGCAGGGGCAGCCCCATTCACTCAAGTCGCCCCGACGACTCGATTCCTTGTTTTTTTTGTTCGAACCTTCAACGAAGGCGGCTTGACTTGACTAAAGAGCACCCGGTGCCGTCACGTCCGCATCAAATGGCACTCGTGAAATCTGCTAGCGTGAGGTTGGGAAGTTGCTCCTCACAGCAAACATCTACACCCCCCCAAACGAGATCGCCACGCAAGCAGAGAAATGCGGGTGACTTCGACTTGGATGCCACCGCATTAACAGATTGCGCATAATGTGTAGTCCATGTAACTGAGGCACTCATCAGCTTGCCGTCCATGGAAGTTTCCATGTAGTAAATGCGAGCACGTCTCATCAGGGAACACGAGCACGCATTGACCGTGGACCATGAGCACGCATTGACCGTGGACCGTGACAGTGCACCGAACCAGCAATGACCATACTCGGTGGGCAAAATGGAGTGCAGGCGTCCCAAACAAGCAGCGGGGAAACCATACTTCGGACCTCCTTTTTACTTGTATCTATGGGAATCAATTGCCTCGCGATTTCTTTAAAAACTTTTGACCGCACATGGGGTCTTAATTTGGTGCGAAGTATAACAATCCAGTTCACTTGTCTCCTTTGAAAGCCAAAAATTTCGCGAGCTGCAATTTCATATCAAAAGATTGAGTGGGTTGGTGACCAAAAAGAGCAGCCCTAATGTTTTATTTTCATGTCATTAAGATTTTATTAACAAATGACTTCCTCCAATCATAGACCCATTGAGAATATCATTTATTGTTTCAATAAAAATAAGGCCTATTATTTCCCCGTCGAGCATGAAATATGAGTTTTGAAATAAAAGGACGATTATTATGACTTGTTACTGATGGTTCCGGCCGTTATGATGAAAAGTTTTGTTTTTACTAGTTCCATCATTGTTTACAGAATAAAACAATATTTCACATTAACTGAAAAATAATAGTAAAATATTATGGAATATTGATGAGGACCAATGACCCTTAAAATCTTCCTTTTTACCCCACCAGTCCCCGTCAGAATCACCACTAGTTGCACTTCGACGAACCAATATAAGGATCGGCAACCTAGTAGTGTTTCGAGCAACCCCAAACTGAGAACATATATCAATGGCGGCAAAGTCCAGTTCACCATCCACCTACACTCTTCCCTCCATCCCTCCTCTCGTCCACGTACTTTCCTTCCTCCTCCTTTTCTCCTCTTTCCTTCCAAGATCCACGTCCCAAAGTACATCCCAGGAAGACGAGAAACGAACTCTCCTAAAGATAAAGGCCGACTGGGGAAACCCTTCCGCTCTCAGCTCCTGGAATAACTCCGCCGCTCATTGCAACTGGACTGGAATCCTCTGCGCCGATGGCTTCGTTACTGAGATATTCCTTAGAAACCAAGGACTCGCAGAACACATTCCTCCGGCCATTTGTGACCTCAAAAACCTCTCTTATCTTGATCTCTCTTATAACAATCTCCCCGGACCCTTCCCCACCACTCTCTACAAATGCTCCAATCTCAAATACTTGGACCTCTCTCAGAACCTCTTCGTCGGCGAGCTCCCCGTCCACATCGACCGACTGTCGCCCCGACTCACCTATCTTAGCCTCTCTAACAATAATTTCAGCGGCGACATTCCCGCTTCCATCGCCCGGTTTCCGGCCATCCAGTCACTGTGCCTGGACAACAATCTCTTCAACGGCTCGTTCCCGGCGGTGCTTAGCAACCTCCGTACTCTGGAGACCCTCACTCTCGCCTATAACCCCTTCGCCCCTGCGAGAATTCCTCCAGAATTTGGCAATTTGACGCGATTAAGCTTTTTCTGGATGACGAAAATGAATCTTTTGGGTGAAATCCCGGAGTCTTTGGGGAACTTGACAGAGCTCGAGCATCTGGACTTGGGGTGGAATTCTCTGAATGGGACAATTCCCGGTTGGATCTGGAAGCTGGAGAAGCTAAAGTATCTGTATCTATATGCAAACAAATTCTCCGGCGAGATCAACGGGACGATCGGAGCCCTAGGCTTGGTCAGGCTTGACGTCTCCCTGAACCAGCTGACTGGACCCATACCGGAGGATATCGGAAAGCTCAAGAGTCTCTATGTTCTATTTATGTACGACAATAGCTTATCCGGCGAGATTCCAGCAAGCATCGGACTGCTGCCCAACTTGTATGACCTCCGGCTCTTTAACAATAGTCTCACGGGGGTTTTGCCGCCGGAATTGGGGAAGCACTCCGGGCTGTGGAATATTGAAGTCCAGTGGAACAGAATCTCCGGCGAGTTACCGCAGCATCTCTGCTACCGCAAGATTCTGACCTCGGTGAACGTGTTCGACAACAACTTCACCGGTAAGGTGCCAGCATCTCTTGGGGACTGCTCGACGCTGGATAACATTCAGCTCTACAGGAATGGATTCTACGGCGACTTCCCCGCCGGAATCTGGTCGGCTGTTAACCTCACCACCGTCATCATCAGCGAGAACGCCCTTTCCGGCACTCTTCCAGACGAGCTCTCGTGGAATCTAACACGGTTAGAACTGGAAAACAACAGATTCTCCGGCAAGATCCCGTCGTCGGCGAAGAATCTGTTGGTGTTTAAAGCAAGGAACAATTTGTTCTCCGGCGAGATCTCGGCGACACTAGCGGGTATCTCCCGGCTCCAGGAACTCTCTCTTGGTGGCAATCAGATCTCGGGCTCTATCCCGTCGGCGGTCTCGGGGTTGAAGTCTCTCACAATCCTCGACCTCAGAGACAACCGGCTCTCCGGCGAGATCCCGGCGACGCTCGGATCCCTCCCGAGTCTGACATCCCTCGACCTCTCCGGCAACCAGCTCTTCGGCGCGATCCCGCTGGCTATCGGCAACCTCAAGCTCAACTTCCTCAATCTCTCATCCAACCAACTCTCTGGCGAGATTCCGACCTCGCTTCAGAACCAAGCCTACGAGCTTAGCTTTCTAGCCAATCCCGGCCTCTGCTCGTCCTCCAACTCCATCAAGAATCTCCGCACGTGTGGATACCATTCGGAAGGCTCGGATAAGCTCTCAGTGGGATTCCTCGTCGTCCTCCTGCTCCTCGGTGCCCTCCTCTTCCTCGCCGTCGTCGCGATCGGTTTCAAGATGGTGAGGGAGCACCGCCGAAGGAGAATGGACGGTGACGATCTAGCCTCGTGGAAGCTCACGTCGTTCCACGCTCTAGATTTCACGGAGCACAACGTCGTCCTGGGGCTCACTGAAAGCAACTCCATCGGGAGCGGTGGATCGGGAAAGGTCTACCGGATCGTCGTCGGCAATCGTGCCGGGGAGGTCGTCGCTGTTAAAAAGATTTGGAGCAGCAGAACGCTGGACTCCAAGCTGGAAAAAGCGTTCCAGGCGGAAGTCGAGATCCTGGGTTCCATTCGGCACGTCAATATTGTGAAGCTCTTGTGCTGCATCTCAAAAGACGATTCCAAGTTGCTCGTGTACGAGTACTTGGAGAACGCGAGCCTGGACCAGTGGCTGCACAAAGCGCAGAGAACAGACAGTGGCTCGGGTCGTTCTGATCCATTGGATTGGCCGACAAGGCTGAGGATTGCCATCGGAGCGGCACGGGGGCTCAGCTACATGCATCACGATTGCTCTCCGCCCATTGTGCATCGAGATGTGAAGTCCAGCAACATACTATTGAATTCAGAGTTTGACGCCAAGATTGCGGACTTTGGTCTGGCTCGGATGCTTGTTAAAGCCGGCGAGCCCGACAGCGTCTCAGCCATAGCAGGCACCTTCGGATATATGGCTCCAGGTAATCTTTGGTCGCACTTTGATTGTTCTAACAAACCAACCAATATAAGATGACGGTGTGCCCAAGTAATATATGCTTGTTTTGGTTGCAGAGTGCGGAAAGGTAAGGAAGGTCAACGAGAAGGTGGATGTGTTCAGTTTTGGGGTGGTTCTTTTGGAGCTGGTAACAGGAAGGGGAGCCAACGATGGGGACGAGCATGGATGCCTGGCAGAATGGGCATGGCGCCGCTACCAGGAGGGTAGCAGGGTGATTGATATCATAGACGAGGAGATTCAAAATCCCCTGGTTTATATTGATGAGATGGAGTTAGTCTTCAGGCTAGGCCTGTTCTGCACTGGAAAAGTGCCTTCGGGCAGGCCTTCGATGAAGGAGGTGTTACAAGTCCTAATAAAGTACGGCCAACGGCTGGGGCCTCCAAATATGCTACACCGCGAGTTTGATGCAGCTCCCCTTCTGCAAACCAAAAAGGGTAGCCGGCGGGAAAGCGCGTCAGATGCCGGTGAACAAGAAGGTCGCAATTATTTGGCGGGTCTGGTTTAGGTGTGACTGCTACCTCTATTGTTCTGCCTCAGCATCTGAGAATCCAGATTCTTTCCCTCTCTCTTCATCGATAAAGGTTGCGGGAAGTAGTTTACTTCATTTTCAGTCGATGAAGAGAATCCAGACCCTCTCACTTGGTGGCGCGCTAATGGAGGAGATCCATTCCGTATCGCCGGCCATCCGTATTCTGCAGAGGGTGGCGAGGCATGCTGATACCGGCAGGGGGTGCTACCTCCTCTGCTGCACGCGGCTCCGCACGCTGCCTCAGTATGGACTTGTGGACGCTGCGTGCTGGCCAGCATGCGTCCTCCATGGGCGTGACAGGGGCTCGGGCAGAGAAAACACAACTCAACCATGCTCTGCCCCGTCCAATCATCGCCCTTAACTTGATGCAGGAACGGTGGATGTTCGAGCTGGACCATTCTAGTGGCTGGAGAGGATCTGAACTACGCTGAATACACACGCTCAACCCAAAAGATGAGCAATCGTTACAGGCAGCTCGGCCTTTGTAAAAGAAATATGATCTCCTTGTATATATTTCTGCAACAATATTTGCATATGTAAATACTCAAGATTTCTCCCCTAAATACATCGGCCTCATGACTACTGCATGTGCAACAAGAGAGTTCAAAACCATAAGCTGCAGGCAGATAAAAGCCAATTCAGCTGCCCTTTATTAATGAGATGCAGAACTTTAAAACAGAATGAAAAATAAAAAGTTACATGGGAAAGAGGGAGAGGAAGGAACGAGAAAAGTTGGCAGGCCGGAGTTGTTGCATCATATCCTCGCTTGCAGCTGCTGCATTTACGTGCCTGAGAAGCCAACCTCAATACTCTTTAAGAAGCATTCACTTTGATGAAGAACGTAAGGGTAGTTGAGACGAGGAAGGGATAAAAAGGATTCCTATGCCTATGTTACAAAGCAGTCTTTTCGTTTGCTCCGAAACAAAAAAAAACAAAAAACAAAAACAATATTTCAGGATGCACAGAGCTCCTCCTTGTACTGAGAGTGAGAGGCTGCAAGGAGTGCAGCTCCAATACCGGAACCATCATTAGCAAGCTTGATGACAACAGACTGCGATGCCTCCCCAAGCAGCTCTCTGAGAGTGCCGTCCAAGCACTCGCTGAATATCTTGTAGTGCTCAAACAGTCCCCCGTCCATGGCGACCACCGTCCTCTGCTTGCCACCACCAGCAGTATCCCTCCCCTGCTTCTTGAGGACACCCACTACTCCTGCAGCGGCCAGGCGCGCACCACGCTTTGCGATGATGTCGCAGATTTCAACCACCAGTTTTCTTGTCTCCAGGGAGGTACTAGCAATCTGAACATTTGAGAGTAATGCAGTCAAGCAAGGATCTTGCACCTGAGGGTCAAAAAAACCAAAGACCAGAGGCATACCCCTAAGATATCGTTCAGCTTGTTCCCAACTATTCTGAGATCAGATGTTGCATCATGATGCATGGCAGACATTTCCGGAGTCCTGAACATCCCCATTGCCCAAGATTAGCTAATTATTAGGGCACCATTTTTCTAGCCCAACACTGAAGGGAAGTATCCTATTCAAGCTGGACAATCAAGTACACCAAGAGTATCCACTATTTCCAATATGAGATGCCAATATTACAAAGTAAATTTAGGCATAAACTATGGCATTCTAGATTAAATAACCAAGGACCGCTGCAGACAAAGAGAAGACAAAAACGAAGAAAACATACTAACTAGGAAATGGCCGTGGACGAATAAGAACTCACCGTAGTATAAAAGGAGTTCTAAGTTTCGATGGAACAGTGTCGCCAAAAAGGGAAGTCTCTTCAGCCAGTTTCACTAGGACTCTACGTACAATTTCTCCTAAATACATTCCCGAAATTAACTTCTCAAAGATCTGAAATTTTTGAAAACAGATAAGGAATATGCAAGATTAATATAACATCAAAGGTCACATAAAATCAGAGTGTTCGAAGATATTTTGGCAGAACACATGCCTGTTCCCCAGGATTCAAACTTTCAAAATCCAAGTCTTGATCATATTCTGTGATAGGAAGATGAGCTGACCAGAAGTTACCCCATTCCATGTTGATAACCTACAATGCAATGCAAGCATCATAAGAAGTTAGTAACTCTTGCGTGATTCACTGACAAGTGGAAGCAAGAACTAGAAGCTTTAGACCTTACCATATCTCCTGATTTCGGTAGGAGGCCATTCCACTTGGGAATTGCATGTGCATGCTCTACATATGCTGCATTTGTTCCAGTACCCAATATAACAGCAACAGCAACATCTTTATCATAGTATCTGCCTCCGGCCAATGTCCCAACAGCATCGTTGACCTGCATTAATTCCATAAATGCTCTTAAATTGCAAAATAACAAAATTTAGATGATGAATTAAAATTTGTCCATAGGAACAAGTTCCACAAAATCCTAAATTGATGAATCAGAAACATTTTGAACTTACCAATGCCGCAACACGCATATCAAGACCTTGCTTTTCAATAGCCTTAGTCAATTCAACAACCACATCTTTTCCAACCTGGCTTCACATAGAACAATAAAAAACCTAATCATCACAAAGAATGGTTAAGTATTGACTTCTCTTTAGAAGTACTCATATCTGAAGCATCTATACATGCTGATCTTCTGTCAATTCATCTTGATAGGTGCTGATACGTTGAAATAAACAAGCATGTAAAAGGTGATGCTATTTCAATCACGAGCTCGCATAATGAATTTTACCTAAAAAGGCAGAAGCCAGAAACTAATTTTTCTAGCTTCTCCTAATAGGCACCTTTTGACTTCTGCTTCTTGTAGAAGCACTCCTCAAATAATGTTATTAAAAACTTATTTTTTCATAAAATACTTTTCCCTTTAAAAGTCACAAGAATAATTCATTTAAGCAACATCAATACACCCTAAATCTCTAAAGAAAATCGAATATTCCTAGGTTGCAAACCACATCATACATTCTTGTGAATCAAAATTTTACATTGTTGGACAGAAAGCATATCATAGTTTGCACTTTTATTTTCTGTTAAATAAACTCCACCATTAAGTTGATTAGAATTTTTCCACTAAGTCATTTCTCCTTTTTTAAATGCGGCTTATAACTAGTATCTTTTAGGACAGTGCTACAAATTCAGAATATAAGAGGCTTAAACACATTGGAGCACTGTCTGCATAAATAAGAAAATGTTGTCGGTGCTAAATGATTTTCAATAATTATAAATGCTCTTGTGGAAAAATAACAATTACCTGTACCTGATAAGACTGCAATGCTAGTCAAAAATTAGGCAAAAAATTTGTAAGGCATCGAGCAGGCCAGAATTGTCTAAATAAAACTTAGCAGAGGCTGCAAACACTTTGGAGTGAGCACTGCAAATTTGAAACTGCTAAGGTGGATGTATGGGAATAAAGGAAGCTAGAAATGAGTTTCTCCAAAGGAAATCAAGAGTTGAAGTAGGGTAGAAAACCAACTGACATTTATCTAATTCAGACAAATTTTAAAGAATGGTTTGGTTTTGCGTTGCATGAAGAACCAGAAATCTGAACAACACAGCTGACTCAATCCTTAATGGAATATGGCATGGTCTGTTGTTTGAAAAGAGCAAAGGGCACCCTACAAATATCTAGATGAAAGTTATGGAGAGATTTACATAGAGAGCTATGGCAGAAGAATTACCCTGTCAGGGAAACAGATGGCAAGGATAAAATAAGGTCAAAACCAAATACAAGGGGTAAGATTGTTGAATACAATAATGGTTTTCATATGTTTTACCATTGACATACTGTATGAGAACTCATAGGCAATTTTCATTTTCCCTTATAAGTCACGGTGAAGGCATCTAAAAAAGTATTATTCCTCATCGATTTTCAAGAACAGCTTAGAAAATTTTATACTTCAAACAAAATATAAGGCCATAAATTACTCAATAAAGAGTCTTGATGATTTTTTGAAATTTGAAATTGACCAAAGAAAAGGAACAGAATAAGTCCCCAGACCTAGAAGTTTTAATCAAAGATAAGAATATGGAAAACTATAAATAAAAAAGAGAAGCAAAACAGAAATCTCAAAGAAAGAAAAAGCTACACAGTGGATTAACTTTCCCATTGCTCCAACAACTACTAGCCTGCTCCTGACAACAGACAAGCAGTCAGTGAGAAAAGCAATAAAGAAAGTTACAAATCAGTGCTGCAGCTTCTCTCTGCCGAATTTTTGTATCATAGAGTGTGGTTATTTTTTAAATGGACGGAAAAAGTTACAAATACAAGGTCTTTTGACACTTTACTGGTTAATTAGGCTTTGACCCTTAAATCAATGAATGTCAGAAGATGTTTCTAGAAACGACGAAAATTTGGAAAGGAACAGCAAGTTTATTTGTATGACAACTACAAGGTCATGTTTCAAGGTTTAAGAATTCTTTATGGCTTTCTTTTGTTTGTTTATATAAGATCAGACCAGAATAGCTTTTTGACAAAGGCAGGGGTTCCTATTATGCTGGCCATTTTTCAGGTTTAGATGTAGTAGATCAAGATCAGTGGTGTTGGTTAGAAAAAACTAAGAGCATAAATGATTGGTCACTTGCGGGGCAGCCAGTACAGTGAATAGCAAACCCAAACTTATATCATTGAAGAAGTAGCATATGATAAGTCAAAAAATGTAACAGTATAACAAACACGATGGACCCACCTGGGATACAATAGCCCTAGGAATCAGTTCAGCGCTAGCACAAGAATATGAAATTGAAATGTCTAAATTATTTTAGACTCTTCGACCATAAACCTACAGACAAAATCTCGTGCTCCAGCTAGTAGATGGCAGCCCATGCCCCAAAACATAAATCAAATGATGCATAAGGAAATGACAAGTAGCATATATCTCAAGTAGGATTAGGGTAACCATAGTTTACCATTTCATCAATGGAGAAGCCCTTAGTCCACTTGACAAGAGTGCCTGATGCAATTGAAGATTGCTTCACTGGGAAAGAGAATGTAAAACCAATTTCCCTCTGACTGCCCACAGAGAGGTGAAAATCATCACCTTCTGAAGCAACAAATTTTGCTAATTCTGCAGCGATGAATTCAAATAGTTCCTGAAAGCATAGCCAATGATAAGTGAATCAGAGACAGAAAGAAAAAATTTCAAAATGGAGAATTATTCAATGGCCAGGTACTTCGCTTACAGCTGAATTTCCAACCATCAAATGTGGTGGAATGGAGACCTCTGTGGATTCTCGTTTTACAACATGTCTTTCCTTTCCACCCAGCTGTACACGCAAAACACGAAAATTTGTTCCTCCAAGGTCCAAAGCATAAAACAGTCCTTTCTCATCCCTAAAGCAGAACCATTCGAAGAATTAAACATGTCCATCTCGAGATTTTAAATGCATATATAGTGGTATAGGCCCAAAACTACTTTAGCAATGATACACGCCATACAAATATTGCAAGATACTACATATCTCCAAAACCATTTTGCTCAAAGCTAGCCAACTGTCTTTGTGGTACATATTTACAACTTACCAGAATTATAATTGGTTGGGTAGGTTTTTCCATTTAAAAAACAACAGCTTCTTGCTCACATGCATGTAACCTCCTACTACAAACCGTATGCCTCAATTTTTCTTCTTAGTAATTTTCATGTTCATATGCAGATGAACTACTGCATAAATTTGTATAATCTAACAAAAGAATGCATGTTAGATTCCTGATCTCAATGACCATGAGGAAGATTTTGTTATATAACAGCATCAATATATATTTAAAATCCCATTTTGCGGATAATAAAGTGTCTTTATGAAACTCTACTTGCTCCCTTCTTCCACCTAATTATCACTATTCTGAACAACACATGCAGCTTATGTTCAGTCCCCTTCCTCCCTCCATTCCCTGCATATCCCTAGGTAGAGACTAGAGAGGGATCTTTTCATGAAAAAAAAATAATTAATTTTGAGTTCCGCATCTAAGAATATTGAATACCCGAAATGCATCCTAGCCAGTAAAACAAAAAATGTCAAGCATCATTAGATAACACGGCCATCCAATTATCTGATATTTCCATGATTCCTTCCAATATAGGTAGACTATGGTAGGTACTGTCATGTTTTTAGGATGCTCAACCAAAATGTCAAGTACATATTAGGAGATTATTAGCATATTATAGCCCCATCTTCAAGATATTATAATTGCATATTTAGTATCATGTTTTATTTTCAAGAGAAGGCGGCCTTGTGCAATGGTAAGGTTACTCCTCTCCAAGTGCGGGAGCAAAGCTAGGTACATTTGACCCTCCCTAGATGCCACAGTCGAGGGAGACTCATGCAGGGATGCCCTTTTTTACCTTTTTCAAGATTTTAAGACCAAATATGATCTTTCAAATGGGACCCAATCTGAAAAAATATTGCAGATACTAGACTTATACACCTCCCAAATAATCACCACCGTTTAAGAGAGAGTCCAAACAGGCAAACATAGAAGTTTCAGCATGTACTTAGGATAAATATCACAACCAAGATCAGTATATCAATATAGTAGAGAGTTCTCACCTAAATGTTATATGATATTAAATTTTCAACAAATGTAACTCCAGAGCAAGTTATTGAAATTCTTTACTGTCATCAATTTATTGTTTTCTTTAAACATGAAAGACATTTTTTTAAAAAAATAAGATCTAAGTATGCTGCAGAATCATCCTGGTCAATCATGTGAATGATAGGTATTCAGAATTCTCCTTCAGGGGCACATCTAATAGGCCATATTTATTAGGTGAAGTGCATAATTACCGTCTGCCACATTTTAGGGAGCAGAACACTGTCTTTCAGCAGTCTTGGCTGGTGGTAGGGCCAACAAGGTTGTAGCAATGCAAATGAAGTAGGAAACCACAGAAAAGGTGCATGACAAGAGCTAGGATAGATTGAAGCAGAGCTTACTAAATGGGATGATTGATATTGGCATAGGAGATTTATGTTAGCTATAGATATAATGAGTTAAATATGATTAATTTCTTCCACTCTGATATGATGGCATGTATAACAAATTAAAACAAGATGTTGAATAATGCGAATACAATATTATGCATACATACAACCTGTGAAACTACATCCAGATTTCATGCGCTAGAAGCATACTTACATCTGTTAATTAATGCTTAAAACAAGAAAGTTTAGTTTGGTGGTATGAAGTGCACTCATAGCATCATTCTCTTTACAACATCACCAATTCCCCCATAGGTAGGTATAATTTCAGAGCTTCCTATAAATCCAGCATGTTCAGCTAACAACCATGAACATCAATTATCCCTTGCTCTCTTGCATGAGGTAAGACTCAGGAAATTCCAACTGTTGAGAGCACATTATACGACTTTCTAGTCCTAGAGGATGAGACAAATATTTAAAAGTCTGCACCAACTCATAGAATTTTCCTGTTCAAAAGAACATACAAGAGAAGGATACGCCAGAACTATTGTTCCCACGGTTTCCTCAACCACTATTCGACAGTCATTTGATGTACTTTCTGCTAGGGCTGCAAGTCAGGTTTATCTATTTCCCATTAAAAACTGATAAGAAGGCAACCTGGTTCAATCTAAATCAAAGTATTTGAGCTAGTCTTTGACAAAAAAAATCTAACCCAATCAAACTTATATTGAATTTTGATCATGTGAAACCCAATCCAAGCACAGACAGACCTGAAACTAATACTAATATAATTCTCATCCATCCCAACCCTCATCAAGTACAAAAAAAAAAGTCAGGTACTGCTAACAAAAACTTCATCAACTTATTCATATATATGGGTTGTTGACGGCAACTTCATGCAGTTGCTAATTCCAATTACTCAAATATATTTGGGTAGTTAGTGCTTACATGTCATAAATGTTGTCTTCATGCACCATTTTAGGGTTCAACTTGCTAATCCATTATAAACATGTTTGTTATGGTTAATGTTCAGCTGGATTTGGCCCAAAACAATCAATGAAATCAACAAGAAAAAATGTATTACAAACAGACCAGTCCACAAAGATGTGCTTCATTCATTTATTCAATTTTTTTGATCCAATTCAAATAAGGATCATTTTTGGTCACGCCAAAACCTAATCCAACCCAATAAGCTCAAAACCTTATTTGCTACCTCATATGAGAAACTTTCAATAATGGTATTTTGTAAAGATCTTTCGGAGATTCTTAACTTCTATTCAACACACTATTTTTATAAAACCATATCCAAAGTTCAATAATGCAAAAATCAAATGTCATGACTGACTTGTATCAGTTTTGAGAATTGTGGAATGGAATTCCATATAACTGTAACTGTAAGAAAGAAAGAACTGTAAAATACGTAAACACCAAAAAGGGAAAAAAAGCCATCAAGCTGAATCAGAATATAAAATCCACCAAATCAATAGAACAAATTGTCCACCTTCATGCAGCAGGAGACTTCACAGGGAATCTAGTAGTTTAACTCAACCAGAATTCTCCAAAGTTACAGACAGAAATAAAGAAAGAAAGGAATTTTAAGTATATAGGTGAAACTTGTTGACTCTGGACCTCCCCCCTGATTTCTGGCCAAATAAATACTGTTTCTACTGGAGATGTTCAAGGTTTCAATTCAGATTAATCTCTTGCATTTGTGCCAAAATGGGGGAAAAAAATGAATGAGTAAATAGTTGGATGGATAAATACGTTTCGTGACCTTCCCAAGCTTCTACATGATTTCAGATTTTTTTTTTTTTTGATTCTTTTCTTAAACCAGGTGTGGAATGAAAATAAGAAATTAATGGGAAAAGGATACTAATGGGCCTCAAGGAAAATTATTTTGTTACAATCATGCCGTCTGGAAAAAATAAAGAAATATCACATGAATATTGTCGACTACAAAATATCAAACTAATGGAGATTTCAGACTAATAGGTGGGAGTAAAAAGATTAGAAAATGGTGCGACCGAACATTTCAACAAAAGAGAGACATAAAGACAGAACTTTTGCATACCCTGTTTGAAAGAAAACCGAAGAAAGGAAAGGTGGGGAGGGGGAGGGGAGCACGCTTGAGGAAAGTAGTCTCTACACCGAATGATTAAAAGAAGAAGAAAGGAATCAAAACTCCGAAAGAAACACCAATATATTAACTCAAAAGAGGCCATAAAAATATATAGAAAGGTAAAAGCAAAAGCTGATCAGGATAGAGAGCGAACCATCAAAACGGGGAAAAGGGTGAAAAAAGTCATTTTGACGAAGCGGGAGAGATCTTTTATATCTTCAAAATATGGCTTTGGGGGATTAAAAGTTACTATAATTAGGAAGTAAAAAGAATAACCAACAACACATACCACAACAACAACATATATATAAAAAAAACTTTTTCACTGGATATAAACGAGAGTGATCTAAACCATCCATGATCAAAGCAAAACGGTAAAAAGAATCGATTTTGTAACTTCCAAACAAGTTATCAAACGAATAATATCCTATTCAGTATTCACGAATATTAACTATGTATTTAAAAAGATAAAAAGAAGAGTAGTGGGTGGGTCTCTCGTACCCAGAGGGGAGGCTATCGACGTAGCTGAGGAGCATCTTGAGCTTGCTGTCGCCCTCCGAGGCGAGGCCGGCTTGCATCTCCATGGCCATGGCGTTCGCCACCTCCTTCAGCAGCCCGATCGGGGTGGCGCACCGCTCCTCCAGCTCCCTCACCATTTCCACCGCCCGAGCCGACCGCGCCTCGTTCCGGAGCCTCCGCCGCACCACCAGCGCCCCCACCGTGCATACGGCCATCGCCGCTGCCACCACCGCCTTCCCCATCTCTCTCTCTCTCTCAACACTCGCACAATGTACCAAGAACCAAGAACCGAAGCCCCTAAGAAAATCCTTCAAAGTCCCTACCTTTAAAGCCTGCTCGGGAGAGAGAGAGAGAGAGAGAGAGAGAGAGAGAGAGAGGAAAAAAAGAAGCGAATGGCCCCCGGATCGCGGAAAAGATTAAGTTTAACTCTAAATAGCAAAGGACAATCTGATTCGCTTTATCCCACTTATCTTTTCCGCCTATCTTGAGATTGCAAATGCTCTATTGTCTTCTTTTGATTATATTGGTGATCGAAGTAGTCTCTCCCCGCAGTGCAGAAATGGGGACCGCGACAATTTAGGATATGAGGAGAAGTGTGGAGAAGATGTAGAGATGTTAAGCCGACGACCCTTACTATTTATAGGAAGATCTCCAGGACGGAGAAGTTTGGTAGGAAGCAAGTTGCAATTTAATCGAGATTTTGGATTCTTGCTGGGTTTTCAACGGAGCTAGGAGCCTAGGATGAATGCCACGATGGGATCAACGGTCAGGATTGCTGATTCCTCGATTTTTGATCGACTTATTAGGTGAGAGATGGGGTTATAACACCTCAAAGATGCGCGTGCCACGTCATATCAAAATTCTGGCTTATCCATGCAGCGCTGTCGAGGACGTCAGCTTGTGCTGGAACGAAGGAGTGAGTCGTAGCCCACACGCACGCAACGGTTCACAGATACACCGGCGAATCCATGTCCAGGGCCAGAAATTATTACATGGACCGGGTTCAATGAACCAGTCCAAATCCAGACGTCAGATAGCGGGCGCCCCTTGAATTGTTTAAATATAAAAAGATAATATCGTCAGTGATTATTGGACCGGTCCATCGGACTTGGTCCATTTAACAATTAGACGTCAGGGACAAAACCACGTGATGTCGAAGGCGGTCACCGCATGCACATGGTTCCACCATTCCGGTTGGCGGAAGAGGAGACTCGCCCAGGTATCTACGAAGATACGCGGTTCCAGTGTACGGATGACGAAAGCCACGCTTGATCTCGTGAATTTTACATTACAATTTATTTAACCATTGATTATTGTTTACCATTATAGATTTCATATACTAAGAATAGGTACATTTATTATTAAAAAACATGTATTGAAGTATTTTAAATTTATTTATCACCTACCTCATCCTTACATCTGCATGATTTTTTATATAAAATTTAATTTAATTCTTATGTGTTTTAGATCTCACAAGTAATGTAAAAAAAAGGCATTAACCGGAATGGATTAATGTGTTAATTTGACATTCCATTGTGGTTTCTTTTAGAGTTACGAGAGTTTCGAAATGATTGTACTAATAAGTAATGTAAATAGCTGATATAAGATATTTAAACATATCATAGCAAGAGAGTTCAAACCTTCTTGCAGTGAATCTAATTTGATGCATGAACATGTTCGGTAAATAGATTTCTTGAACAATTGAGCTACTATAGCTTGAACACCTATTTCTTGACACCTAGGCTTGATCTGTTCCATCAACAAATAGCCAAACACCGTGCATATCTGCCCAAATTGGCTACCAACAATGCATGTGAAGCTCGCATTTAACACACAAAAGGATCCTCTCTTTTAGAACGATCAATCTCGTATCTAATGCATGCGAAGCTCGTATGCCAAGTGTAAAATGGGTTTATATGTAGACAATGTTCCAGTTCAACATTAGTCATCCAAATAAATCTAAAGTGACACTTTTCTCTAACTCTTGTTAATAACTAAATTTCAAGATAATGGAGACAACTATATATTCCATGCTGGAAGAATTTTAGGAAAAAATTCTGCTCCTCGAAAAATAATGATGAACAAAAATGGGGTGTGAGGTGTTGGTATGATATAAGTACCCACATTTGTATGTTTAGTTCCACATAGACTATATAATAGATAGATCTTGAATATTTATAACATTTTCTTATTAGTTTTTTAGGGTGAGATTTTGAGGTGTTATAAATGCTGTAGATCCAATCCATGAGTCATATGGACCATTGGGGATACTTGAGTACGAATCTATGTGGGCTAGACTTAAGTATGTAAAGATCTGCAATAATACGTAAAAACTCATGCACAGAATTTTATATATAAAAAATAAAATATTTTTAAATGGAAAGACCCTGTTGCAAGGAGTCGAAGTTCAACCAATAATACACTGTGGGCGTGATCAGTTTCAGAACGGAGGCCCACCGTGCAGTGGCGCTCGTGACCGTCCAGACCTGACGACGGACACAGGACGTATATGGATAGATTCGACATCCGCCGTCCGGGCTCGCGCTCTCGTGCAGAGGATGGGGGGCACGTGCCACGAGGTTTAGTTTTCGTTTTCCTGCCGAAAGCGCAGCGCCTATCGGAGCCCGCTGACGTCACGCGTTGATCTCGTCCGTCCGTGCGGTGGATGAGGATATAGACTGGTCCCGCCTCCCGGTCCAATCCGATGCCGCCTGCTGCGGAACTTATAATAATAGCGTATATATAAGCTATAATTTATAAAACAGAATTAATAACATTAATATATTATAATTGTAAGGGAAAATGATAAAGTTGTCGATGGTAGTCTCGTCAACGCATACTCTGGAGAAAGAACCATCCTTTTTAGAGCTTATCCTTTCTTTAATCATTGGATAAAGATGCTGGATGTTATCAAATTATCTCTTCAGCTGCGTGCAATGCACAATAAACTATTTCTTTAGGTGACATGGAATCAAGCTGAATCCGCTTTTCTTTTGTAAGAAAGTAATAAAAGGAAAGGCGACTGAAAGTAGACAAAACAGAAGAGACAAAATCTAATATTGATGGCAAGAGAAAAATGAAGAGAAAAGGCGGAAGACACAAAATCCATACAATTTTTGAAAAGCATCTAAAAATGGTTGGCAAGAAAGAAGAGAAAAAAAAATCACTCATTCGATTTGTCAGCCTTC
The DNA here is from genome assembly GCA_025769935.1 of Phoenix roebelenii. NCBI lineage: Eukaryota > Viridiplantae > Streptophyta > Magnoliopsida > Arecales > Arecaceae > Phoenix > Phoenix roebelenii. The sequence continues at coordinate 18,721,010 of JAOXJJ010001100.1, read as the reverse complement.
TAGTAGGACATGTTGTTGCTATCGCAGAGAGGATCAAAGCGGTAGACCAGGCTACTGACCAAAGCATTTGATTAGATCGGCCAACTAGTAGCAACGAGCTACAATTCTTTGATTTAAAGCGCATTTAAGATAGTTAAAATCTATTAAAAACTAATTATAGCCATATGTACTTATGAGATGCGCTATGGATGGCTACAGGTAGTCCTACATATTAAGCAGTGCGATCAGATAGTTACTGCACAACTAGCTAGCCGTTATGATGTGCTTGATTTTTTCAGATAACCATTCTTTGTCCTTATTCCTATGTCTATCTGGTTCGCTGGATCTCTAGTTACGTTTATGCTATGCTATTCTTGCTTATCCACTCATAACTTTATCAAATATCTATTGTTCCTTAGAGGTTTGGCCTGATTTACTGTCGGTTCAAATCCGGCAACCTTCGGTATTCATTTTTTTATTTGTAGGACGGACATTCAGCTTTGCACAAGCCGGTTCATATGAGTCACCATTTGCTGGCTCGTCCAATCGTGTTAGGCTATATTTTCAAGGCAATAGGATCCAATTGGATCTGCTTTTTTTTTTTTTCGAGTAAGCTGTAACCAGAGAAAATAAAAATCCTTGATTTGACTGCAACATAACACCGTTGTCTAACCATGGTTTCTGATTCTTTTGGTCACTGGGGCATATCATATACTGAGATCTTTTATTTTATCTACATGCCTATTTTATATAGAATTATGCCTATTTTGTACACACAATCTGTTTCATAATAATTATACCTTGCTCTGCACGTAGGTCGGCGACTGACAAACGTCAAGACGAGCGTCGATGAAGTAAACTTCCGATCGACAAGCTCTGATTGTCAAATGGTAGAAAAAGCAGAAAGAAGTAATTTTTTCCAAAAACGAAATAATGATCGTATGGTTCCTTATTTGGTTTTCGAGGAAACTATTTGTATCAGGCGAAATCATTTGCTGTTTTATTATGTCTCCTCACTCTGGACTTCCAGATCCTTGTGTTTGTCTCTTATAGTTGTCATCTTTCCTTGATTTCGTATAAGAAAATGCTTTCGGGTGCTTTACATTCCTTACATCCAAAAAAAAAAATCTCTTAGAAGTCAAGATCTATAATAAATGTAACAAAGAACCTACTGCAAGTCTTATAGCAGCGATCCAAGAGAAGAGGGTAAGTTTCTCAATCATTGAACTTGAATTTTTTTAAAAAATATTCCCAATCCCGACTAAATTCCTATTTTAGTTGAACAAAAAGAGTAGAGCTTTACTGAAATAAACATGCAGTGTAAAAATTATTATAAAAAGTTAAAGTTTTATAGAAAGTAGATCTCGGCTTTTACGTTAAACATAAGATCAACTACTTCATCTAATTCTTTCTAGATTGAGAGATATATTTGTTTCTAGATTGAGAGATATATTTGCTAAAAAAAATTCTAAAAAAAATATGTTGCATTGATCAACAGATTTCAAGATCAAAAAAATAAAATTTGGCCCTAATCATTTTGCACACTTCACTCCTAAAGGAAAAAAGGGGGAGACACATTATAAAGCTCAAAAAATTAATTGATTTCAAAAAAAAAAATCTAAATATGATGTCATATAGGTAAGTTAGGATCTTCAGAAGTTTGATGTATCATTTAGCTTTTATATGGCAGATTGCATTCTTTGATCCTATCCGGCCCTCTCTATAGTGGTCGAAGTGGTCTATATTGAGTCTAATGATTATCATGCATCAAGTAACTTGCGTGAAATGCAATTTGGATTTTAATAATATAGAATGGTTCCTTCACTTAAGATGTGAAGCGTTTGAATACTAGGCTGACAATAAAACCTAAATGGATTCAAAGCTTCCAAGATTTTAGGAGTACTACATCGAATCATGGCGACAGCTAACTAACCTTTGTTTGCCAAGCCACAACTTTTCAAAACGAAATCTTATTACATCAAGAAGAGGTTCTAGGTCCCAATTGTATCCTTCATGCCAAAAAGGATACATGTCCCTTCGCACCTGTTGATTGTTGGATCATCCCTGTTCCGCTTTAAGATCTTTGGAGTGAGGAATTGATGGAGTTCAGTGTGATGAATCGGACGTGGGAGAAAATTAAATATAAAAAATATGGATGATCCAACGGTTGATGGGCATAAGGAATATGTATTCTTCTTTCGCAGGAAGGATGCAACCGGGACTCTACAGTCCCATAGTTTAAACCACCTGTGTTTGTACAAATTGCATGCTCCTCCAACCCTGTTCGAATTTCAAAGAAAATATAACAAATACAATTATTGCATGGAAAAGAGAAAAAGCAGCCCAACTATGCTATTAAACCAGAAGACATCAACGAATCCCTTTTTTGCCATAGCAATCCAAAGGGCTTTTACCACTAGCTTTTTGCTAGCTGTTTGATTCAACATGGATGGTGTTGATTTACCAACCCGAAATCGGTTATGGCTGGTCATGTGCATGGTTGGTTCCGTAAATAATTCTAACTTCAAGAGTATTTTTGAATTGAAAACAATAGTTAATGATGTAAATATTTCAAACTTAAGAGATGTTTTTAATTCCTTTTTACGTGTATTTTTTTTTTGTTGGAACGAAAATTTCATACATTACAAGTAAAGATACACCTAATGGAATCAGTAAACAATAGGTCCCGAAATATTCTAAGTAACTCTCTCTCCTCGACCCACATAGTGCTTTCTGAGTGGCTTACTACATATGCAACCACCTAATTCGTCGCCCCGTTGGCCTTCCGATATACATGTTAAGCTTGAAAGGCCACACCATCTCGAACCATCGCCCAAATATCTCGAAGGAGGGAATGCTACAAACCTTCACCTATTGGATGGTCAAGATATCTTACACTTTTTTATCAATTCCTTTCTCAAGTAACCAAACACTTCGCACTCTCTACACTAAGCCAATCTCTTTGATAATTTCATCGCATTCTGCTGGTCAAAAATAACCTCCTGTTTCAATCTATTAGCCTGATCCAAGTCAAACTAGACGGTATCAGAGCCACCAACAACAACCAAAACATTGGCTTAACATCAAACTCTACGACAGGTGGTGGTGGATAACTTAAAACACTTGATACTCCATTGTTAATTGTTCTCGAGGGCAACACTAGACTGCTCACTGGAAAGATTCCAGTCCTAACCTATGATCTGATCGCCGAAACTAACACTTCAGTTGAAAGAATGCATTGATCCGAGATAGCAAAAATTTGCTTGGATCCAACCAAAACAAACCTAAAAGATCCATCCTCTCTCAATCCGAAAGTGAGTCGAAGACAACAGAGGAGTAGCCAAAAAGGCCCGATGGCATCGGAATTTTGTTGTCGGTACCGGATACTCAGGAGCGGCCTAATGTATTTGGGGGGCCTAAAACCATTTTGTCTTTGAAGTCTTCCCTGCAGTGGGCTGGTCTAAAGCAAACTCACAGAGGGACCTTTTTTCTTTCCATTTTGTCTTTGAGGCCTTTTCTACGTTGAGCCTTCTTTGGACCGGGGCCTTAGGCGACCACCTTAGTTACCTAAGAGTTGGGCCGGCCTTGTGGACATTGGGCAAGAAATGTAGAGATGGAAGACAGGGGAGCTCTTGCATAGTAAAGAGCGCCGATGGTGATAGCATGGAAAAGAGGAGGGAGGAGTTGGGTGGAGAGATCAATCCAGTGGTTTTGGTTTAGATTGAAGGCGAGGCAAAGGCCGGAGAGGCCTTTGTTAAGAGAAAAGAACCAAGTTTGAGAGTGGAAGATGAGAAGAGAAAATTTGGGATTTGTTAGGAAAATGGATGTGATTGGTAGATGGAGAAGGCTAGATCTAGGAGAGCTCTGAGATTTTACTCCATCTGGCTTTGTGGCCGTCTCTTGGTTTCTTCGCTTCCCAGTTCTGTGAATTATGACCATAGAGTAATTACGGATAACAACATGGCATCAAACTAATTCTCCAAATCTTCATGTAAAAAGTCTGCCAAATTCATCAAAATAATTCTCGAGATCTTCATAAATTTGGAATTGATTCTCCAAATCTTCATCAACTTGGTAAAAAAATATGCAAATCTTCTATCATTACGTGACTGTTACAACAACTTAAGAAATTCATTCTTCTTGTATTGAAATTTTTTTCTATTTCTTATTTAAGTTTTGAATATAATATTCTTTGTAATATTGAGATGTGCGCAATCATGTATTGTTATTATAAATACAATGGCATAAATGCTCAATTCTCACATTGAGATTGAGTCACTAAAAACTTGTTATCTTTCACTTTTATCTATTACATGGATCTAGTGGATTTGGGTTATAGATCTAATCAAGAACAAAAGGTTCATATGATAAAAAAAAGAAGAGAGAAGAGGGGTTGAAGATCGGGAATGAAAGAAGGATAGTTTCTACATAGGGAGCTGGAAGAAATTATTCGTCGCTGAGGATTGGAGAAAGGAATAGAAGAATGTGAGATTTGGAAGGCAGGTTTTATTGGTACTCTAACAAAGAATAGTCATTCCATTGATTTTGGGATCAGGTTCAGATTAGATCAGATTTTGCTCAAACCCTGACCCAATCTAAATCTGTATCTTGTCTTTGATGTCAGTTAATCTGCATTTTATGTTGTAAAGATGGAGCTCGGTGGATTATATTTTCTTTTTTGTCGAAAAAATCATGAACTCAGTTCATTGATATTTTTTTTAAAAAAAAAACTTCCCGTGAAAGCTAAATGAGGATTTGTTTCTAACTTGGAATCTTCTAATTCTACTTGAGCTAATAAAAATCATTCATGTCACAACAGGGCTTACATATGACCTGTGGTAGATTAAATTTGAAAACTTAAAAATCGGTGTATTATGTATTCATGTTCAAGCTACTTCTTGGGCTAAGTTAGCGGATGTCAACTAGTATTAGCTGGTAAAATGTACGTTTGAATCTTTTTTACACGATTTGAAGTTTATTGATACAATAAATTAGTTGACGGCCTAAATCCTCCCCCATTTTCAGAGTGAATTAATCGTTCAAATAATCCTTCACACTATACGAAACACCACTAAAATATAGGACTAGAATGAAGAAACCAAATTTTCTCTTCAGCATTTTGGATGAGCTAGTTGGAATGTTAACTTGAGTATCATTTGTAGTTTTTAGATCACTTACCAGCGTTATTGACCTTTTTCTAACTCTTTTAGTCTATAATCCTTCTTACCTTTTTCTTTCAACTATGAAATCGATTATAAAGTAGGATCTGACTATTTCAAGTAGGGGGGGCAATGAGTAATTATGAGTTGGTCAGATTCATGTAATTGACCTTTTCCTATCTATGACCCAAACCTGATTTTGCTGAACCCAAAACTTCTAGCTGTGTCAGATTCATGCTAATCGCCACCCAAAGTCCATTAAGTAAAGGTCGTTCTACAGGCCTTTTAATTCCTAGAAGGCTCGGCCTGCTAGTTAGAGGCCACCTTCTGGGTTTTTACTTCGTGTTGGACCTGCACGCACAAAGCCCATTAATCCCGGCCTACGTGTATCAGGGATCTGGGCTCTAGCTTCGTGCTTTTCCTCGATCGGGCCCCAGTGCACCACGGAGGCAGCTGGGAGTAGCTAAAGAAGTTTGCTACGTAGCATTCAAACAAGAGGCCCGGTCAGGGTCTTTGGAAACTGGAACGGCTGATCGATTTTGATAACATTAACTTGACTCAAAACTGGAATATATTATTAGGCTGGCCAGGGTTGGTTTGGAGCAAACGTGGGCCAATCCTGATACGAAACTGCAGATGGGGAATTTGGGCTTAGATGGGAAGGAAAGTGCGTGCTGCCCACTAGAAGCCTGTTAGGCCCATTTATTACGTCCCCGTCCGGTACTGGGCAAAAATCGTTGAAAAATAATGGGAGTAGTTGTACTGGACTTGAGCCTAGGGCGTGATTGTATTAAAATAACTTTAAACTACCGTTTAGCTTTATTTCTATTCTTTTACTCATTATTTAGCACGTTATTATCATCGCAATCCGAAGGTATTTTTATTTTAATAATTTTATTATAAATTCAGAAAAAAAGAAGTGCTCTAAGCTTCTGCCGATATGGGGGTCTGGGAGTAGCTGAACTAGACTCGAGCCAAGAGCGTGATTACATTAACCTCATGTTAAACCATCATTTGGCGATATTTCTATTATTATACTCATTATTTAACAATATTTTACTTTATTTCACACTTTCATTATCCTTGGAATCCAACAGTCTTTTATTTTAATAATTTAAGATATATATTTAGGGAAAAAAAAGATATTTTCGTGCACGTAGCTCCCACTATTATGAGATTTAGAAAGGGTTAGTTGTATGCTCTATATGGAGATAAACCATCTCAGTATTTTTGGTACATGATACCTAGATCATAATGGAGCAATCTTACCATTACGCTAAGATACATTCTTTTTAATATAAATCCAAAGATAGCATTGAAAAATAATGATCGAACATCTATGCGAGTAATGCGAAATAACTGGAAAAGCATTTGGTGCTTACGTTAATTCTAATATAAATATAATAATTAATTAGCTATAGTATTTCGAAAATGCAGCATATCCAAGAAACTGTCGTTTTATGATTGAATGTCGTTTTAAGTTATAAACAATATAAAAAAAATCAAATGGAAAGTTATATTTTGTATCTCTCTAGTCAACTAAATAATAGCACAGCCATATGGATACATTAAAATCCCAATGCTGGAGAGGTAGACTTCTCTAGCAATATATGATAAAATTAATTGGTTACATTACCTAGAGACGTGAGGGTGCCAGTGCTGCTCGGAACAAGCAATAGCCATTGTAATGACGACCAAACAAACCGCCAGTTCAATGGGCCTGCATAGAAGGCCTGGGCATAGGGCCCAAGACGGCATGCTTCTCAGACTATGACGGCCCGTGTCACTGATGAACTGCTCCAATTCTCGGTTGATGAAGCGCTCTCTCTCTCTCTCTCTCTCTCTCTCTCTCTCTCTCTCTCTCTCTCTCTCTCTCTCTCT
>JAOXJJ010001100.1:18655391-18713891 GCA_025769935.1 Phoenix roebelenii | reverse complement strand
AGCGAGATAAAATAAAGGGATCTTAAAAGAATTATCACTGAAACTCAAAATTGCAGTGCAGTTGCAGTTGTATAGGCGCGAAGGAGCCCAACCACATTACCTCACAAGCAAACAAGCCAAGGCACAAACTATTCACATGGTTTTCACACAGCAAGGCTCGGGTCATGGTCAGTTCGTTTGTTTCCCACTGATAAGAGCACCCTCATGTACACTAGTGGCAGGGCCACATGCTACAAGCCTACCGAATCGAATTTGGGACCATCATAATGTTGACAACACTCGGGACAAACACAATCATCCAGCACTACAGCCAAAGGATGAACCAAGGCTTTAGGTCTCATCAAGCACTTACAGATAAGCCAATGACCTTTTCTTTTTTAGAAGTTAGTGTGTGTGTGCGTGTGTGTGTGTGTGTGTGTGTGTGAGAGAGAGAGAGAGAGAGAGAGAGAGAGAAAGCGCAATGTGTGGGGAGAAGCACGGTGCTTGGAATATGTATACGTAGACCTAGCTATCTCCTGTCTCACTTGATGACATTCTACTTCTGGCAATATAAACAAATTCTATCCCGTATTGTAGGAGAGGTTTACTACACCTTAACAAAAATCCAGTGCCAAGAACAAGGATCAACAACTATTAATTTACTAGGTTAACAAAGGTCTGAAACAAAACAGTCAAGTTTTCCATATGACCTCATTTGGTGAACATATACAGAATGGTGCAAGCATTTGGTTGACGTTTTCTTTGTTTGTACTCCTCTCTGTACATCTTCTCTCAATTCTTCACAACTCATGTTCCCCGTAGAGAGATCTGAACTGCTGTAATTGACGAGCCGGCCCTCTCTCTCCCCCACACCTGACAGTCAGAGAGTGTATTTCAGCTAGCACTTTTTTCCTTGCACCCCGTGACCTAAAAGCAAGATGTTTTAAGAGCATCACGGACGCCGGACGGCCCATTAATTTTGGACCATCTTAGGACCACAACTTTCCCAGCGATGTGTTATAATCTAATACCACCAAAAGCATGCAGTGCACGTGCGAACCCACCTTTTTGCACCACTAATCAGCATGCATGGCCCCTTAGAAAACTCCACTCCTCCCAAAAGTATGCAGCATATCATATGGAAAGTAACGCAAGGTTGTATCAAAATCCTTTGATTTGATTAATGAATTACCTCCCTGGCCAATTTCTCCATGAGTCTTATCGAGACCCGGTGAGGTTACCTTACCTCGCTTTGTACCGGACAAACCGCCAAACGTCGCTACCGGGAGGACTCGAATCGGCAAAAGTGGGATCCGGTGGGTCCGGCCACCAAGTTCCGAGGACTCGACATTCAAAAATTTTACATCGACAATGGCCTGTTTTATTCGTACTTCTCCCTGAGCCCCGACGCACATCTCAAATTAAGATGCACTATTTTTAACTTGGCCCAGGTGCAACTCGCTTGGAAAAAATTGCGATACTCGGTACTTCCGCCCTAAGAATTAGTGCCGGTACTTGCAAGCTTTGTAGCTATAAATTCTCCGCCCCCCTCTCTCTCTCTTTCTCTCTCTTGCATGTACATAAAACCTTCGAATATACCATTGGCGTGGGCCCACGTGTCAACCTAAGAGGGGGTAGCATTATGGGTTGAGAACGTGAGCGCATATTGGGACACACATGCCACGTAGAGGCCATGTGCGTGGGGAGACGCGTCCATGCCAATTTGAGAAAAAAAGAGGTCGCTCGCTCTCTGTCTCTCTTTACCCCTTCTGGAGCCAGTCACATGCAAGGCTGTCCCCGGAAGAATATCATAAACCCTCGAGCTGCTCCCTGGGTGGACAAGCCCAAGGCTATGCCCTCATTCGGCCCACTTACCAAACAAAGCCAGACATATTCATGGCATGAAGGATTACTAATTACATGGACATGCATGGCTGGGGGGCAATCATGGTGCTTAAAGGGTGCTGAGATTCGGGGAAAAGCCGAGAGAAACCCCGTATTCAATAGGCACTGGGACTAAGGATGCCCATCAGAATTTCTTAAAGGGGTTGTGCTCGAGATGAAAGTAAAGAGAGCCAAAACTGTACGAAGACAGTTCATTCATCCATGTGAGGAGCATGATGGCTTGTGATGATGCTGTCCTCCTCCGTTCTTTGTTCTCCAAAACATATAATAGTGGCAATCATATGCCACCCTAACAACCTAGGGAGGGCAGTTGAAGGACCTCAGGGCTTTTATTGCAAAGTGCACAGCATTCTACTGTGGGTTATGCGTGGAGCAACTGCTTGCTCGACCTACAGCTTGATACTTTCTAGTTGTTTTCATAGTTTACTAGCCAAGTTTTGTCCGATGAGGGGAAAGAATGATAGAGAAATAAGTAGCCTTTTCTTTTTTTAAAAAAGAAAAAAGGGGGGAAAGTTAGATTAGATGAGGCCCTAACTGCTTTCATTCGGTAAATGAGAGACAGGTATAATGTAAATAAAAGCGTAACAAACAAAGGGATGGAGGTGTAGAGGAGGACAGGAGAGGTGAAAAGAGCAAGTTGATTCCAATGAGTTTTTTCGGATGAGAACGTTATGAAGGTTCAACTAGCTTTTGATTTAATGTGCATATAACAATGTAGCAGTCTCAATCGAGGGTAAGATCTCGGTTGGACAAGGGAAGAAACATCATACTGCTAAGTGCTAACCCATCACAAACTGCCGATGCGACAACTTTGTTTCTTTGCAATCCACTGCTGTCCGCTAAATTTCAAGAGAAAAATTAGCAGTTGGGTGCCTGAAATCCAGGAACATGTGGTGACAATTGGAGCCAACACAAGGACCGCTGGCTTGTGATTCAAGGGGCGTGATGCTGCATTCTAGTTGCCTTTGTCCTGCTCCTCCGATCTCCATATTGCTTTACTTAAAGACTGAAAAAATGGATAAAATATAAGTTTGGATACAGTAAATCCTCCAAAACGGACAAACTTAGCATTGGCTCCCTTAACCCTTTTAATATTGCAATCAGGCCGAGGAGGCAGGAGCTATTTGATTCTTAGGCTCCGACGCAGGTTCATTTCAGCCCGACAGGATTGCGAAAGGTCGTTTCCAGCAGGGAATTTTAGCATTCCAATGGAGGACTCGAGCGGCTTCTACTTGGAGCTAGAATGCAAGCCAAATGAGGCCAGCGGCACGGCAGCCTCAAAAGCGATGAGCGATACCTAACCTATATGCCAATACGGTTAGACTTGGAAACCTTTATTAAATATTTAGGTGATAAAAGAGCGTTTTTTATGGCAAAAGAGAACAGGGGCCATAGTAGGAAACCAACAGAATAGGCTAGGGACCATGGAAGAAGAGTGGCACCTAACCTAGAGTGTCAGCATCTCTCTTTTCTCATCTAGTGGCATGTCGGTCGGGTTGGCCCTGAGACCCTGACAGATTGTATGGAAATTTGGTTGCAAGACTTGGTCCATGCAGTGTAAATAATTTGTTGCATGGAATGTTGGCTTTAGGGGCTGTTTCGTTGGTTATGATGGAAAATGTGCTGTAAATGAGATTGCAGCAGCTGAATTTACAGAAGGAAGAGATGTATATAAGGCACCAGTACTGTCCTCGACATTTTATCAGACATATATAAGGCACCAGTACTGTCCATCTTATATGGCTCTAAATCAAATGAATTGAAGGTTTTCATGGAGGCACACCTTCGCAACCATTTTGTCGAACGGTTGTTGAGCTTTGTCAATTGGTTGAGCAGCCTTGATCCTTGCACCCGTTGGTAGACTTCTTCCTTCTTCATTTCTTCATTAATAGCCAATCGGGATGCTTGGCAAAAGAAAGGAACGCCGATGTAGTCGATCGGAGTCACCAGAACGGTTGATCGAAGTGCCGGGATGGAGGAACAGAGTGCCGAAGGGATCGATTTAGAGCTCCGGGATGGTCTATCCAAGCATTAGGATGGCCAAGTGGAGCGTCGAAGTGGTCAATCAAAGTGCCAAGGTGGTCTCGGACTGCTCCTGGAACGGCTGATCGGAGTCATAGAAAGCAGGGGAAGATAGCTTCGTGAGATGCCGCATCTTGTCTCGTAGTCGTTTCGGCTGCGAGCCGAAATGCTTTATCTGAGCCTACTTGCTAACTCAAGTTGCCGCATCCTAGTAGGATGCCCCAAACCGAACATGTTACCGAACCGTTTGTGCTGGCGCAATTCAAGTGGGCTATTGGCGATGGCCAATACGCTTGAGGACAGATGGGCAGCTGAGCATCCACTGAGCCGGCTATCGACGGCGGTTGATTCGACGAGGTTGATAGGGTTCACAGCTAATGATCTCGTCATCTTCGGTGAGAGTAGGTGGGACGAGGTGCTGATCATAGAGGTCTTCGGGGCGCAGCTAGCTGAGAGGATCCTTGCTATCCCGCTACCTCATGAGGTCACGACGAACAGATTGGTTTGAGCGGCCACCGGGAGAGCCAGGGTTCGCTCAACTAACCTGCAGGCGGTGATGGGTGGTGAGGGCTCTAGGCGACTTGACGGTGATTGGATATGGAGGATGTGGATACCCCCTTGGTTGTCATGTTCATCTGGAAGGTGGCTTGGAGGTGCCTACTGGCCAAGAGTGTCTTGGCGAGGAAAGAGGTTAGGATTTCTCCATCATGTGTGGACTGCCCGGAGGCGGTGGAGACTATCAGCCATGCTCTGTTACAGTGCCCACGAGCCACACAGATCTGGAGAAGGATATCATTTTTCCTGCCGAGATCCATTGAGTCTACAAAGGTTTTACTTCGGCATATGAGTTCTGCCATGCGGTCTCCGTGTTCTGCTGGTTCAAGTGTTGTTGGTGCCTATCTAGTTGGACAAAAACAACAAGATTTTCAAGGATGGGAGGACTCCCCTAAGGTCTGTAATGGATAGAACTATCCGTGAGGCTATTAAAGTCACTGAGGCTACTATAGCTGTTTTATCTAGGATGGCTAGGGACATCTGGGTCTCCCTTCTGCTACTATAGTGCCCAGGTATGTCTTTACATCTTGGGAGCCTCACCCCTAGGCTACCTAAAGATGAACTTTGATGGTAGCCTGTCAAATGGCGGAGGTGGCACTAAAGTTGCATTTATGATTAGGGACCACAATTTCAAGTTGATTACTGCGGAGGGTAGCGTACCTTTAAGGCATCAGTTCATGGGGCAAAACTCAGGGTTGTGTGGGAGGAAATTTCCTATACAAGGCGAGTGTTAGAGGCTGGGAGCTGGGGGAGACAGATCACACGCTTCTAGATGACATCCGGAGGCTGATGAGGGAGTGCGGTGCCTTCCAGGTTGTGCATGTGTACCAAGAGGTGAACAAAACTACTGATTGGGTTGCCTCCTTTACTGTTCACCATTTTCGAGAGGTCTTCTGGACCCATTTTGTATCTGTTCATCCACCTCTGTGTCGTATCTTTTCTCTTGATTCAAATAGCAATGCTCATGCGAGATTAGTGTGAGCAGCCGATGTACTAAAAAAAACATATTAAACAAGCAACCACGTTAGCTTAGAATTAATATATGCTGCCTATCCATATTGATCTGAATAAAAATTATAATATGTCGCCTAATGAATGGATCCAGTTATTTTTTTATGTAGGCCAAGTAAAATACTATACAATATGTCACAACTTAGGATCTCATCCAAAAAGACTAATCAAGATGTATAATTTGGGTTCATTGGCCTTGTACAAGTATCCAAGATCTATCTAGTATATAACCGATGTGAGACTTGACACATACCCACACGTACTTTCTTCTTTAAGCTCTAACATTTTCATCAGACTAAGGATCCAAATCCTTTTCAAATTTAATCACAAATACTACGATCGGTTTATGATCTGCCCTCAGGAACCGTGTTGCAACGTCATCCTTTAGTCCACATGAATTATGAGCTAAATTCACTCTGATACCATTTATCATAAGTCATATCATATTTAAGTTTCTTAATTTTATATAAATATAAAAAATTTACCCATCTAAATATATATTCGAATCCACACACAGCATGTGACAAAGTCAATTTGCATCCTTGTTAAAAATGAGGAATGGCTGGCCCGTCCTTCCCGGGAGCCGTGTACTTAATCTGCAGAGAGAGAGAGACGTCGCAGATTTTGGTTTGAAATCGATCGAACTTGTTGCCTACAAGTGAAACGCACGGCTATTATCGGGTTCAGATTCTCTCCCGTTTGTCGTTCCCATTCAATTTTTTATTTCAAATGAGACATTGTTTACCGTCCATTCTGGTGGGTCACACCAATCACTGACGGGACCCATCTAAACTGGACGGCGCCGTGGGTGGGATTGGAAAAAACTTTGGCGCAAACCGGGCCTATGGGCGGGCATTCTGATCACCCATGTTCTAAACTTTCCGGTTAGTTGAGTTCTAGACTAGAGATTTGATTCTAATAAAGTCGTTTCCAATTTTGGAGCAAAGAGACCGAATCTGATCGGGCTTAACAAAGATTCATTTTGACATTCATGGCCCTATTGTGGTTCAAATTCGGCCCGAGGGTGACAATGACGGAGGAGTCGGAGGAGTTACACCGGTCGGGATAGAGTAGGGACACCGCTTCCTGCGCGCTGGCGGACATGTACAAAGTCTCATCGGTGGGATTATGGTGAGAGCCCTCCAATGATTAAGTTAGAGTAGATTTTAGGTGGTCCAGCCAAAAGTCCTTAGGCGTTACCTGATGAAGCTATTTACAGTCCCTGCGGAGGTGCCTAGATGGCGGAGGTGCCTAGGTGGCGGAAGTATGGCCCGTTCTCATTATGGAAGGGAATGGCGAAGGCCAGATGGCGCGTGGCCGCAGCTTGCTTGAGGCACAGGTTTCGAGCTGTTCCTGCGCACGGTATGGTGTTGCAGGCTTTAACAGGATATGACCCTTAGCAACAAAGTATGGCTCCTGATCGTCATGTCGTAGAGTGGCCAGCAAGTAAAGCATAGCGTGGTGAGGTTGTAATGTATAGCCATGTATACGGACGTAGGGGCGGCGTGCATAGATGCGTATGTAGATGATGTAGTGGGCGAGGTCGGGCTCGTTTGGAGGCCGCGGTATATACTTGACGAAGTCAGCTTGATGAGCACTGAGGTTAGGCCGACTTGGGGGCCGCGACATATGTTTGGAAACGACTTTATTAGAATCCAAATCTTTAGTTTAGAACCCAACTAATCGGAAAGATTCATTTTTACATTAATGGTCTAAATTATCAAAATTTGATCTCGCCTAAACCTTAACGCAAGGAAGTAATCTGAATCGGGCAGCGAAGAGAACGATCGGCTCCAGCACGGGACCTTTCACCTCCAAGAGTGTTCTGACTTTTTTTGGTGTGAAAGGGGAGGGCGAACAGCCCACCCAATTCACATCCAAATATTAGCTGCTGCACAAAATTAGAATTTTTATTATGTAACGAAACGCCTAGCTTGGAAGAAAATTAGCATGTTTCAACTAGTTAGCTTTATGATCATTGTACTTGATGGTAAGAACTTTAAATGAAATTAGATGAAGCATCTGATTTGACAATGTTTATGTAACGAAACATGCTCCTTGATGGTGAACCGATGTCTCAACTAATTAGCAGGAGCGGTTCAATACATTTGGGGGTCTAAGGCTAACTCACTAAGGAAGGCCTTTTTTTTTCCGTTTTGTCTTTGAAGCCTTTCTTGTAGTGGGCCGGCCTAAGGCGAACTCACTAAGGAAGGCCTTTTTTCTTTCCCTTTTGTTTTTGAGGCCTTTCTTATAGTGGGCCGGTTTAAGTCGAACTCACTAAGAGGAGACTTTTTTCTTTCTGTTTTATCTTTAAGGCATTTTCTACGGTGGGTCTTCTTTGGGCTGGGACTTTAGGCGACCACCTCAGTCGCCTAAAGGTTGAGCCGGCCCTGCTAATTAGCTTTATGATCCTTGTCTGTGATGGTAAGAACTTTAAATGAAATTAGGTGAAGCATCTAATTTGACCATGTAACGGAACATGCTCCTTGATGATGTTCCGATTTTTGGGGACGTTTTTAGGCACTAATCAAGATCGTTTTGTAAAGATTGATGTTAGTTCATCATTGCATGCATTCTTATGGATCTCTATCCACTTCAACTTTTTTTAAATTACAAAAATAGAACTAGGAACTTTTAGGGTGTGCTTTTTGCACCACGGTGTACTGTACTATCATAGATAGCTACCACATCATTCATCTCAGTAATGAACAGCTGTCGCTCATCTGGGGTGCACCACTATGTATAGCACCTGTAACAATCCAGGACCTCACCCAAAATGGCTAGTCGAAAAGTATTATTTGAGTTCTTTGATTCTGTATAAGTACCCAAGATCTATCCAGTGTATAACCGATGTGGGACTAAACACACGCCCGCATGGGTTCTAACATACTCCCTCCGTTTAATATTTGACGTCCTCGTCAAACTAAGGGTTCAAATCCAATCATATCTAATCACAAATACCACGATCGGCCCGTGGTCAGGCCCAATAGATCTATACTATAGTGTCCCCTAGTCCATGTAGGTTATGAGTCGGGTCTGCTCTAATACCATTTGTAACAATTCAGGACCTCATCTAAAATGGCTAACGAAAAAGGTATTATTTGAGTTTTTTGATTCTGTATAAGTATCCAAGATTTACCCAACGAAGAACCAATGTGAGACTAAACACACGCCCGCACAGGTTCTCACAGCACCACACACAACCGCTTAGATTCCCGCAATGAGCGGCGACCATCTGTCTCTAAGATGGATGATATGGTAGCAATTTAGGTTGGCACAATACTCTGCTGTTCAAAAGACGCACGATAGAGAATCTGGATTCTAGAAGGTAATCTCGTTCTATTATTCTAGAAAAGCCATCATTTTACTTGATTTAACACTTAAGAACAACTACTTACATGACAACAAGACATTTTCCTTCCTTCCCTTCATATTGTTTGATTTCTAATGTAAAAAGAAAATGGTATAAATATTTGCCAATGTAGTTGCAATATTTATAGATAGTGAATCAACTAACAAGGAAAGGATCTTAAATTGCAAGACCAAAAATCTTTTTCCACCTATCAAATTTTCCAAGGATCTATAATATTTTTATTGTATTTATTTAGGTAGATTGTCTATTTAGCGAGCACGTAGTTAGATATGTCTAATAGCTTGTTCTTTGTCTCACAAAGATATGCCTAGAGTGCCTAACTAAAGTTGAATTACATAACTTGCTAGATATTTCTATCCTATAATTGTTTCGATGGACATTCAAATATTTATTGTTTTACTTTGTTATGGAGAATGAAAATACAGATAGAGAAAATTGTAAGGAGCAGAGAAGCATTAAATAAAGACATCAATTAACTTTGATGCCCCAATGATCCATTCTTCCTTGTTTGCTTCCTTATGGAGAGAGAAAGTGTACGAAGAGAAGGAAAATGCCCAGAAAGCATCAAACCATGATATAGATTAACTCTACCAACCAGGAAGAATAAAAATTTCCACTTGCGATAGCTATCATATAATGCACGTTCAAGTTCTTGCACATAGTCTTTATATATTTATAGTTAATGAAATTTCTTCGGCATTCATTGGAAGGAGAATGACGACACCAGACATCAAATGCATGCATGCATGTATACAATATGCATAATTCTCTTATACACCATCTCCATCGATCCATATTATTAAGTACACGGTTGAAATTTATTTATTATAACAAAGTTTTGAACATAAATATCCCTGTTTAGTAAAAACAAATTGAATGTTGCATAATAAAGAAAAAATTGATAAAATATTAATGTTTTCTCAAAAAATAAATCAATCTTAATAAAGTGCCGACTTAGGCTCAAATTAATTGAGTGGACCGTCATGACACTCGATTAATAAAATTAAACAATCTTATGCCTTGTATGAAGTTCTTTATAAAAAACAATGCTGTTCCTTTGCAAAATATATCATTGACAATTTCCAAGGCACTCAAAGCCCCCATAATTGTGATGCTAATAATTATTTGTTTAAGCATACTCAAGAGTCTTCTTTGGGGATAGCAAGATTTGAGTAAAAAGCTTCGAACATTTAAAATATGCGTATATTTTCTAGTTTCATTGTAGTTGCCGTCCATGCGTCCTCAAAGCTTGAGCAGACTTTACAGCTGAAGCATCAGTTCCAAGTAAATTTAATCCAGGACTTGTAAAGATGAAAAGAAAGAAAGAAAGAAAGAAAAAACAACATTTTTGATGCAAATTCTCTATCTTGTTGGCCTCTATCTGCCTCTTCTTGCAATCCAATCCCCTAAAAAAATCGTGCATAACTTCTGTAAAATGTCGACCAACTTTACAGGATTTAAGAAACCTATTCTCTTGCAATTTTCTTCAAAATTTCTAATTAGGCACCATACGCTTTAAGTTGAGAAAAATAGTTAAAAACAAATTCAAGCCAAGGTACAAATACAACTCTCAAATACCAAAAGCTCCCCCAAGTCACAAATATACGCTCTACCTTCCAAGTCATTACTCATCAGTACAAAAATAAAGATCAAGAGAATAGCTTCAATTAGATAGGAAAAATAAAAAATATATATCAACAATCCACGCAAAATCATCTAGTACCGTCTCTCCCTCTCTCTCTAAAATCCTAAAAGTTAGAGAACTCAGAAGTGCATTATAACTCGTCCACTCTCAATCTCGTCCACTCTCAATCTCATCCGTTCTGGTTCAGATCAACGGCTCATCGCATTTCTCTGTACCCTTTACCGCCTCATCATCAGCAACTTTGCCTTCCTCCATCTCCATCTCTTTGAGCCCCGCAGGAGGCTTCCCTGTTAGAACCTGGGCCCGGGAAGCCTGGGCCTCCCAGTCGGTGGTCCCCACGACGTGGAGCATGAGGCCGGCACAGCACATCTGGGCGGCGAGAAGACCCATCCAGAGCCCCGTGAAGCCCACTCCGAGGCCGAACCCCAGCCCGACGGCCACCGGCATGCCGACGAGGTAGAAGGCACCCAAGTTGACGTGGGCCGCGTGGGCCGGCCGCGCGCTCCCCCGCAGCACCCCGCATCCCACAGTCTGCGGGCAGTTCCCAAGCTCGCACAGCCCCACGAACGGCATCGCCGCCGCCGTCAGCTGGAGTATCTCCTTGCTGTCCGTGAACATCCGCCCCCACCGCTTCCGCATCCCCGTCGCGAACCCCATCGCCGCTAACCCCATCACGGCCGAGAGCGCCACCGAGACCGCGGCGGAGGCGCGGGCGCGGGTCGGGCGGTTGGCTCCGAGCTCGTTGCCCACCCGCGTGGAGACGCCGAATCCCAGGGAGGAGGGGAAGACGTAGAGGAGGGCGGTGGTCTGGATGAGGACGCCCATGGAGGCCACCGCGGGCTTCGGGTCCGGGAGAAGGCCGCAGAGGAGGATCATCAGCTCGTACCACCACCACTCGAGGCAAACCGAGACGCAGCTGGGTGCGGCGAGGCGAGCCAGGGGGCCCCACCCAGAGAGGCACTCGAGGGTGGGACGCCGCCACGTCGGGTCCGGGTCGCTGCGGAGGTGGAAGAGCAGGAAGAGCAGGAGGGCGAGGTTGGAGGAGGCGGAGGCGGCAGCGACGCCGGGGGCGCCGAGGCGGAGATGGGTCACGAGGAGGAGGTTGGCCGGGAGGTGGACCAAGGCGGCAAGGGAGGCGGCGCGTGTGAGGGGGTGGGTGATGCCCTGCGACCGGAGGTAGATGCGGAGGGGATGAATGAAGGAGAAGGCAATGAGGTCGGGGAGGGAGAAAAGGAGGTAGCTTTGGGCGAGGGAGGTGATTTCCGAGTCCTGGCCGAGGAAGAGGAGGATCTTTGACATGTTGAGCCAGAGAAGAGAGATGGGGATGGAAGAACAGAGGAGGAAGAGAACAGAGCGGTGAAGGGTGAGCGCCAGGAGTTTCCGCTGGTTGGCACCGAAGGCCTGGGAGCAAAGGGGCTCCATTCCCAGAGATAAGCCCGAGAGCACGGAGTAGCCCGTGATGTTGGCGAAGGCGATGGCGAGGGAGCCGGCGGCGAGCGGGAGGTCGCCTAAAGATCCCAAGAACAGCATAGAGAGAACAGAGCGGGAGTAAATAAGGAGCGCGGCGAGCGCGATGGGGAAGGAGAGGCGGAAGAGGGACGAGGCCTCCCTCAGAGACTCGGCCGGCTCCGGCAACTTCAAAGGTTGGTTCTTTCCCGGCTTTGAGAGCGGGATATTGGTGTAGTAGAGAGGGGGTGTCCGTGGGTTCTCGTCGCTAGCCGCCATGGAAACGGTGGTGGTGTTCGTGTTACACATAGTGGCAGAGGCTAGTTTCGAGAATTCAAAGAGAGTAAGTTTCCCGTTGGGTCTAAACTAGAAGAGAAAGCTCTGTTTCTCGGCGATCAACCTCCCCCACCGTTTCTCTCCCTTGCTCCCCTTGGGCTCGGAGAGGTTTGAGTTGTCCCCGTTTCTCGGGCTATTAATATGGGGGAGGTCCTGATTGTTCTTTTTTTATTCATTATTTTATTTTTTTAATGTATGTACGAACAAACAAAGTTCTCCGCCTACTGTATATGTCTCCTTAGTACGCAAATACGAAATTTAAGTTATTCTCGCGTTCCACATTATTATTAATAAGATAAAATTATATATTAATTAAAATAACGAGAGCTGATATTTAAAATATAAATAAACAATTGCAAGCCATAAGAATAGTTTTTAGTTTATTATATAAATATTATAGCAATTACAAAAAATGTAGTAAATTTAATATGACAAAGAATATAAATACTAATAATATTTTTAATTTATTGAAAATATATATTTAATATCATATATAATAATTATTTGTTCATAATTTAATTTTAACTCAAACTCAGCCAACTTACATACCTATGGATTTGAAATTTAATATAATTTATACTCTAGCACATACGTATGAAGATTTGGTATTGGCATAATTTTGTCCTGTCTGAATGAATGTCAGAAAACTCAAGGTCCCAAGAAACTCGATTAGCTGGCAGAAAAAAGCGTCGAGTTTTCTATAGCGATGAAGCTAGTTTGCATAACTATACTAAGCATTTGATCAATCGGAAAGATGATGATGAAGTTTGAAGGAATGAAAAAAAGTAGGGTGGATCTAACTACCTTAACCTTCAAGGACTTTCTCTATCTTCACACCGTCATTCGAAGGTGGATAAGAAGGTGTACATTTAACGTTGGGCTATAGTAGAAAGCTAAATTATGCATACTCCTAAGATATAAGATAAATTAAAAGGCTTAGATAATAGATGAAGATTTATTGGATTAATTGTCGTAGGGTTCTTACACAAGATATAAATATAATATTTATACTAGTACATAAAAACTGACCACTCCAACAGTTGTCACCCATCTTCTCCTAATTGTTCTCATAATTGATGCGGGTTGCCTCCCTACTACTACATGACTAGGATGGTCGTTTTGCATCAACCGCCAATCCGATGGTCTATCGGTCTTGGCTCATTATCAATCTGCCTTCAGCTTGTAGTAGCTATCTCTATAATATGATCTTCTATATATTATAACACCTTTAAGGTCAATCCACCCTTGTGGTTGATCATGACCCTCTTGATCTTTCAGCTTGCTTATCAATACTGTAGTCGAATCTTCCTCCTTCAGTCTATCCCTCCATACTTGGTAAAAGTTATCATGATCAAACTCCATCAAACCTAGCAAGGATTGCATGGCTTTCACCTACTTGTCTTTATCCAACTTGGTTCATATGGTGCCTGCTCATTGCTATTTTCTTGGTTATCAAAATATAGTGTAAACAGATGGCAATGTACCCATATCCACCTCGTACTGACTTCGGGGTGGAGGAGGCAAGTAGAATTAGATGGGGTGGGTTGGGCAAATCGGTCCGAAAAAAGGTGCAAAAATTATTTTTTTTGCATATAAATCAAATTAATGAGAAATAATAAAAATCAACCTTAATACTTCACACAATATTAAACAAAATAATAGCCGAAAACTAAGGTACAAATGAGCCAAGTAGGTCGCGAGCTATTTGAGCTCGACTCGGGTCTAAACTCGATTGTTACCAAGCTCGAGTAGCTCGAATAGTTTTCAAAATAAGCTCGAATAGCAAAACACTCGACTCGAAAACTTGCGAGCCTAATCGAATATATATATATAATTTATAATATATTATTACTTTAATAATTTAAAAATATAATATTATGTTATATTTTGTTTTAACCATCCTTTTAAGTAAATGTTCGAACTCGAGATCGAGTGTAGCTTGGATGTTATTCAAATCGAGTTGAGCCGATCTCGAGTGTTTTTTTTATCGACTCAAATTCAGGCTTAGATATTAAGACTTGATCGATCTTAAGTCGAGTTTTAAGCCCAAGTATCATGAATTGAGTTTCGAGCCTGAGTATCTTGAATCGAGTTAAACTCAAGCTTCTAGCTACTCGACTCTATTGCATCCTTATTGAAGACATAAAATATAACAAACCAAAATTCCAACAGTAATGGGAACATAATAGAAAAAAATATTGTTCTTTAAGAACTTAAATAATTCCAAAACTAAAAAAAACAATCAACTAAAGGATTGAACAATTAAGCATCGTGGCATATAGTCTTTCATATATTTAATCTTTCCTATGAGTGGAGCAACTAAGGCAAAGAGTGGAGAGATGGTTTGTGAAAAGTTATACATATCCATCTCAGATTTTTACCATTACCTGCATCCACCCCGGATCTGCTGCAAGTTGGATAAAACCCACCCTATTAGGATTTGATAACGGTTTGGGTACCCGATGAAGCAGATTTAACTGCCACTCCCACACATATGTAATCTACTTCATAGCTTGAAGCAACAATTGTTACAATAGTGTAGCGGTACCAGGATGGTTTTGATAAAGCTATATAATTTTTTAAATATTATTTATTATACTTTCAGATTATACATCAAGAATAATTTGAAAATATATACAAAAAAAATCATGTCCATGTATCACGTGGGTTACAGGGTTATATGTCATTATAAGAACAAAAGTCGAGAACATTTTATATTATTGTTCCCGGTAAAATCATATAAGCAATGGAAGTTGATAGTTGACATTTATCTTTTTTTTAATACATATTAAGCATGCTCTTCTCACCTCTATCTGTCTATATCTATAGAATACATTATAATTCCACCACTTAAAAACGTGTTATCTAGCTGGAGTCTATCTCTCTGTAAAATCTCTAAATTCCTCAATGAGTAATGCCATGATAACTCAGAAAAATCCCTGAAAAAAAATATGATTCATGTATCTTACACCAATTACCTTGCTTCATTAAAAGGTAAATTCCATGATGCCCATCCAAAGGGAGCAATGAGAATACACTACACCAGGGTGACTGTTTATGAGTGACATTCTCCTGTTACTAAAACATTTTTGTTCCTAAATTTGTTGGGATTGTTGCAGAGGTATGATTCCTTATAAGGTTTTTATATCATGTGTCTCCCATATATATATATATATAATATCTCCAGGTGGCACTCCGTTGCCGCATTGGTTCCCGCGCTTTCTTTCCGAAACGGCAGCCAGGCCACGCACACAATTGGTGGAAAGATGAGCGAGGTCGAAAACTTACTCGGGCGGGCATATTTACGGTCCTCTCCCTCTCCTTCCGGTGGACCACACGTTTTGAAATCCCCTGCTCCCTGCACCCGTTTGGGGGACTACTATCTCCCACAAGCGGCTCGGCCATCCGTTTCGTGGGCCTGCAGAAGAACGTACCACCGTGGGCCTGGGCCACCACCACCACCACCTGATACTTCCACTGGCTGACTCAAAACGAACAAAGCCGGCCGGATTGAAGCGGACAGCTGAGAGTCTGAGCGCCCAGCCTTCTTTGCTTCGAAACGCAAAATAGCCATTTTATACCAGACCAACCAGTCCTTCTACGTAGTTTTTTTTTTTATTTAATGGGATGGATGGCTCTGATTCAACGGTCGGCTCACGTGGTCCATCCATATTTTTTTTTTCACTATAAAGCGCGTAGGGGCGGCTCCATAACACATAAAAGTTTGTTTCTTTTTATTTTATTATTATGCAAGTGGAAAGTATGTACTTTGGACGAGAGTATCCCACTTGACTGCTCATGCTTTCATTTATTACTACTTTATTATTGTGAAGTTATTGTAATCCTATCGTACTTGTGTCTTGTGTTTCCGGGACACAAAGGTGGCACACGTGCACCATCCGCACCCTTGTACTCTCGTTCCGAGTGGCGCCAGGCTGGAGCGGTCGTGAACCAACTCATTGGCTGGCTTGGTTTCCAGAGCGGGTCCCATGGCTCCCGCGTTTCATGCATGGAGGAGGAGGAGGAGGAGGAGGAGGAGGAGGAGGAATACGAAGTGTGGTGTGGAAGACGCATGGAGTATGATGCAGTGGCCACGTCAAAATAAGCGTCAAAAAGGGCGGAAAGGCGACGGATGGATTTGGGGGAGAGGCGGTGGGGAGGAACGGAAAGGCGAGGCGGGGTGGGACCCGCAGAAGATTCGCTGGAGTCGTGGTTTACCCGGCAGGCTGGAGCTAAAGGGGCAAAGCCTAACCTCCGCACGTTCGCATATAGATTTCTACGCGATTGTCATTATTCTCCCACCCTCCCCTAAACCTTTATTATATTAATTTATAAAAAAGAGCCGATGAACGCTCGAGCTTGCGCTGTCGCTGTCGGGGCAATGTGGCCGGATACCGTTTTCATGCGGTCGTCCGTTGGGGAGCGTTGTCCGTGGGAAGGTGACAGCCCGAGTCTCCCGGACCTCATCCGCTTCGTATTATAATCGCTTAAATTCGGATAAACGAAAACAAATTCGCTAGCGCGGGGCTGGACGGTACGAAGCCCCTCACGCTGCCTGTCTGCGCCACCGCAGCGGGTAGCGTTTGAGCACGGGCCGGCGACAACGACCGATCCGACGGCTGTCCTTGCCCTGGCCGATCGACTACCGCCGTCCGATCTCGGCTAGCAGCCAAGCAGGCGGCGGGAGGGCTCTAGAACCCGGTGGGCCCGGACGCCCTCGGCCGAAGAGATAAGGTGGGCCCGCCCACCGGGACTTCATGTGGGGGCCCGCCACCCCCCACCATGGCAATTATAGCGGCGTTAGGCGCTCGCAACGCTGTTTAACTTTTTGGCAGCAAGAGATGGTAAACGGCAACAGCCCGGAACGGGATGGCCCCTTCAAATTCAACGCATATTTTACCATCCATCCGACGACGTATGACCGTCCGATCATGGATGTGGGGTGATGGCATCACTCGTGAAATGGTCCTGATTGGGTGGTGGGGTTGTGCAAAGCAGGCCACGGCGGAAGAGGGGAAAAAGGCTGACAGCCGCACCTACGGTTGTCATCCATTTTATATCTCCTTCAACAGTAATCAATGGTCGGTTGCTAGTGGGCGGCCTTCTCATGAATCTTTAAATTGAGAATGAGTGCGGCACATATGATAGGACCCTTAGTCTTAGATTCATATTTAAGCCAAATTAATTTTCTAATGCAGCTTATCTGACTAATGAGTCAAATGTGACCGGCGTCTATTGCTCCCTACCACACTCAGGTGCTGTACTATAAATATGCATACTCGGGTAGATCTCAACTCGAAACCTAGCATATCTAGAATGGATGGTGGAAGCTCCATATCGATGATCCTAAAAGTTGAATGTCATTTGCAACTTCTAAATTGCTTATGTATAAGAAATTATATAATATTTCAAGGTGCCTAGCATATACATCAAATGGTTAAAAAATAAATCATATTTGATCACTTGATGCATGGACCAAAAGTCTCTTAAAATACATGATTTTTAGTCTATAAGCAATTTAAAAATCGTAGATCATGTCCAATAATTTGAATTATTGCTGTGGGATTTTCATTATCTAATAGGTCCATCTGCATCTAAGAAGAGGTTCACTTGAGCATAATCAAATTATATAGCCTCTTATTTGCAGGCTGTCGCTACGCGAAACTTGAAATGCCACGTTATGATCATTAAAAGCCAAGCACGGTCATCCTGATGTCTAAAATATCCTATCCACCATATACATACTAATATGATAAGACCTTCAATAGATGAAGATAATTCAAGTCATTGACAGTTAATATGGATACCTCTGTATATACAGTGTTTATGAGGAATTGACGCGTCGAGTTTTTGTTTTTTTGTCAGGTTTTGCTAAAGCATATTCATATCCTCAACGAGGATATATGTTTCAAAAATATTTTCGACATGAATAAAATTGACTTCCGACTAGAATTAAAATCGGATTGGATATCAATATATCTTGTTGTGGTTCAAATTTGGCCCGAGGGTAACCACGTCAGAGAAGTCGAGGAAGCTGCCGATCCGTGAAAAAGAGGACGAGGGGCCACCTCCCGCGATTGGCGGTGTACCTGTATAAAGCCTCACCGGTGGTTTCGATGAGGACCCTCTGACGCTCAAGTTAGGGTGGTATTCAATTGGTCCAGCCAAAAGTCTCCTAGATGTTACCTGATCGGTCATTTATAACCCCGATAATAACATCCAAGTGGCGGAGGTATGGCTTGTTTTCATCATGAGTGGAGATGGCGTGCAGCTAGAGCTTACTTGTGGCGCATGGTGCGGTCCGTCCTTGTGAGTGGTAAGGCGTTGATAGTCTTAACAAGGTATATCCGGAGTAGCACGGCGCTGTCCTTGACTGTTGTGAGCCAGCAAGCAGGGCATGGTGGTGTCGAGATGTACGGCCACGTAGGAGGGCGTAGGCCCGCACATGGGTGCGACCGTTAGCAGGGCTGAGTTCGTTGAAAGGTCGCATCATGTATTTAGCGAGGTCGACCTGACGGGTGCTAAGGTTAACCTAGCATCCTAGGTTCCGAGGTATGCTCGGTAGAGCGCTCCGAGCTCAAGGGTCGGGATGTATTATTGGAGAGAACGCCCCGAACTTGGTCGGGACGAGTCGACGAATAAGGATGGCGCCCCGAGCTTGGTCGAGCGAGTCAATAAATATCCGAAGTCGAAGGAGCTTTCGAAGGAGTCCAAGATCGGGCTGATTCTATACCGGACCGAAGTTCCATCCAACTGGCGTTGGTGTCTGTTGGGCTGAAATTGAGAAGCCCCCATCGTTATGGGCAGAACGATCCATTTTGGTCCCCGTCATATCAATATTTATATTTGTTTTGTCGGACGAACAAAAATACGAATAGGGATATTACTCAGGTGCAAAAATATAAATATATGTATATATATATATATTTCTTAAATGTATATGGATATAAATCGGATAAAGATATAAATATGGATATAAGTTGAATGATTAAACTTTATGATATAGAATCAAAGGTATTACTAAGTGTATGGTAAATTAAATAAATAGCATATTAATGTAGCTATATATTTCTTTTAGAAGTTAATAAGTTTTATATAAAATTAGATAGGATTATAAATAGAATCGAATATTTAGATACGGGTCGAACAATTATTTATTCATATTCATATTAATTTTTCTTTGACGAATATAAATACGAAAGAGATCGAATACCCAAATTTGTCCATATTTAGATGAATTCGAATACTAAAGTAGATTTAGAGCAATATTATCCGGTCTGCTCGCAGCTGCCCTGTAACCATAAAACAAAAAAAAAAAGTCACATCACGCCTGCTTCACGTGACTGCGTACGTGGCTTCCTCAGATTGCACGGACAAAAAGTGTTGCTGTTTGCTCGGCCACACCTAAAGTCTGACATCATCCTTCATATTCCTAATGCCGTTGAGCTTTCTGCCTATTAATCTCCCAGTGCAATGTACAACATATTTAATTTATGCTCTTTACTGCTACTTACAAAAACTAAAGCATCATCGGATCTAGATAGGATGACAAGGTAGTGTTAATTAATTTGGTGTTTTGTGCTAATCCGGACTCTGGATGGGGCCTACTCGGAATTGTGGCACCGGAGCAACCTAGAAACCAACTTCGCACTTACTTATCCCGTGGTCCCAAAATGCATTAGGGAGAGATGAAAACAGCCGAAAAGGAGATGTCAAATTATATGGTACACCGCATGCACCAAGGTGCTGTGAATCACGCCAATTGTTGATTTTTTCTGTCGCCCAATCTTCGAAACACACGCATGATATATGGAGCCCTAATGTACGGCAACGTGATGCATATGGTGTAAGGTATAATTTTTTGAAAGGAGATAGAATGTCAATACTTTGGGCTCCACCATGACCGGTTGAAAAAATAATTCCAGCTTGTGGACTTCATAACCGGCTAATATGTCTCAGATTTAGACTCTGGACCGATCGCATCATCAGCCGACTAGGTTTTAACACGCGGACTGGGAAACCTAGCCATCATTTCGTAATAACCAGAGCACGTTTTAATTTACGCGTGCCGACGTTCCTTTTGAGTGACGTTGTGCATTTGTAGCATGCTGCTTCAAAGTTCAAACAAAAGCAAAGGGGTGATTCGGTTCGAAGGTCTTCTTGTTTCAGTGCTATCCATTAAGATGCAGACAAATCCACGTCAAGGTAAGGGAGAGGCACCTGCCTTATCGCCAAAGAGGATACAATTTTGAATAGTCTGCAACCCCAGCCATACCAAAAATAATTCCTGCAGCTTGAGTACGTCCTTTTGGCATATTAACTTGTAGCTATGAGCCCATCATCCATGCAATAGCCTCAAGTGTAGAGAATTCCTACAAGCTTAAGTATGAGGTGGTGTTTGGTTGGTTCGCGAATCTTCTGATTCATCTGGACAGGTGGTTGTAAGGGGAAGAAAGTAGTTTTATAGATAGATATGACAATTTCCCTGAGCGATGATAAAAACCATGAACTCTAGTTGAAGGAAATGGACTACAGACAATTTACTGCATGCCTGGAGCAAGAGGAGAATGGAGGTTTAACGTAGAAGAAAATTATTTCACCAAAAAACGCAGAAGAAACTTGAGTATTTCCTCCTCCTTAAAACTACTACGAGTAACCAACTCGCCACCTTGGGCTCCAAGTTGTCGTGCTACGTAAGTATTTCCTCCTCCTTACAATCAACATCTCCATAGGCATAGGGCTAGATGCAAGAAATGGTGAGTGAAAATTTGGGAAAGTAAATTTGGAAAAATGGTGAGTTTAAATTTGGGTGGCTGTCTTGGTCTCCCTTAACCTTAAATAAATAAATAAATAATAATGGCATGGTAATTAATTTAATGCCACCATTTAATCTTGTCACACTTCGAACCCAGAGCGTAACAAGCATGCAAAGCTGCAGGGCATCATTTGTAACGACCCAGGATCTTATAACCTCATCCAAAATGGCTATCCCCGATGTGGGACTAAACACACGCTCGCACGAATTCTCACATACTCTCCCCTTTTAAGCTCTAACGTCCTTGTCAAGCGAAAAGTTCCAATCCATATAAATCTAATCATAAGTACCAGCTCGTGGTCAACCCCAATGGATTCGTACCGCAGTATTCGTTAGTCTACATATATTATAGGCTAGGTCCGCGTTTATGCTAAAATAGCTAGCAGACGTGGGACTAAATATACGCCCATACGGATCCTCACAAATCTTCACCCTTTCTAGTGTGCGGAACTTTCCTTCTTAAGAAGTTGGTGAAAGCGTGCGGTTCATATGATGTTTCGTTTGAAAGTTTGGGATGTTGTCTAACGAATGACATGGAGAAGATCCACACGCATGCTCTATCCTCACGTAGCCCTGCATTTCCTCGGTATCTCGCACGACAAGCATTCTCCAGACGCGACGCGTTCATTGAATGAGGACGATATAGAGGTTCGTTCATGATACGTACAAACAGGACAAACAACTTCGTTAGGCATTCACCAAACGCGAGGATCAGGTGCGTAATTTGGGTCGACAAGGTTGCGACGCAAGCGCGACTGATGATATTACTTTCAAGAAACCAATCAGTAGGAACGATGCATGGTGGAGGAGGAGATTTAGATGCAGGTAGGGAGAAGACATGATGTTACTACTCAGCAAATTGCAGCCAAATGCATACGTATTGGCTTGCGATTTTCAGCAAAGATTAGTAAGGGGGTTCTGCGATTCCGTTTTCAAATTGCTGCCAGCTGAACATGTATCGGCTTTGATGGCTATAGCCCACTTGTCCCCCAAAATTCAGGCAGCCAAATGCCAATTATTTGAGTCATTCAATTTTTATTTTGAAATACGATTTATAGTAGCTTTGCTTGCGGGGAAATATCTCGAGCAATTCTGTAGGCGTTTGGACAGTTGGACATTTGAATATTTTTGCTGAAAAATAAAAGTAAGGAAATTATGTTAACTGGCCAATTAACAACATTTGAATGAGTCGTTTTGATTTTGTACAATTGTAGTCGTTTTGAACACCTAGAAATATCTCAGGTAGTTTATTAGGAATTTGAATATTTTCTAACGAATTATATTAGCTGTCCAATTGACACCAAGAACTTGAGCTGATAGTATATATCATGTTCATCGAGTGGGTTTAATTATTCTGTAGTTTAGCAACTAAAGATTCTAAATTTGAATCTTCGGGTTGGGTTACAGATTAGGTTCGAAGGATTTTAGACCGGGTTTGGGTTTAAATATAAAACCCATATATTTTTTAAGCTGGCTTGGGTATATCATTGGACCATCGTGGGCCCGGACGAGGCCTGAAACGGATCTTGAACTCAGGTTCAAAATGGAGACCGAAATTAGGTTCTTATTAATGAACTGCTTAGAAAATAGGAATGTCATTTCCAATTGTATTATCAATTTGCTTTTCTAGTAAATATATTTCTAATCATCAGATGGTTTTTAACATAAAACTATACTATTTCATTAAAAGACGTATAGCTACAATATAAAAGGTTGAAAGATTAAGTTTCAATTGGGTTTGGGCAACCAAATTTTTAACCCAAATAGATAATTCGGGCTGGACCAATTGGGTTTGGGTCGGGCCCGGGCTTGGGTGCGGGTCGGGCTCGAGTCAGAATTTTTCAAAATTTTTTAGGCCTAAACCCAGCCTAAAGTTCAGAAGAAAATTTCAGGCCGAGCTTGGGTAAGAGAATGACCTGGCCTTTTTCCAGCCCTCCCCAAGTTATGTACAACCTTGATTAAGCAAATGAAGGGTTAAACGAGTTGAAATGATGTCTAAAATCAGCAAAATTACAATCATAATGATCGAAATAAGTTAAGATCATGCCCTAAAAATTATATAAATAATCAACATGAAAAAGATTTAAAACTCATGGTTTCCAACAACCTATATTGTGATACGATGGTAACTAACAAAAACTTCAGTCGATGATGAATGAATCATTATCAACAATATACGTCATTGAGAATAGATTTGGACCTATTTAGAATAATTAGGAGAAAAGAGAAGGGCTGATATAAATGATTGGGCCCAAACTTATGTGACTTGAGCATTCAGCTTAGATTAGGTTTCAATGTGTATACCAAGTCCTTCTAGTATTAGGACTTTTTCTATTTCCCCAAAACGTGGTATAAAAGCCTATGGCCCACTTGATTGAGCAAGACACTAGGTTTGAGATGGCATGATTTTTGAAGGGAGGAATCTAATGGAGATGTGATGAAACATCACTAAGGTTGAGTAGACATGATTCTTAGAAGAGTTGACTCTTGTAAGATGAGATAAAATATAGTTCTTGGAGAACGAAATTCTTGGACTTGAGCATTAACCAAGCTTTTAGATTGGATTCTACATTTCCCCATGTATATCAAGTCTTGGTATTAAAATTTTTGATTTAATAAATTGTTTTAGAATCCTTTCATGGTCTTGTGACAAATATGCGTGAAGAAATGATAATATCATCCCGGCGGTGCTTTCAAGGTGTTTATAATAGTTGAAAGGAGAGAACCGAGGTGATACCCTCCTTTGATGGTCCACCAAACAGCTTTGAACACCTTGCCCTATCCCTTTTGAGAGTTCTCAATTGGCGAACACTCGCATGCGACGGTATCATTGCACTGCCGAAATCTGTATTTTTTACTTGAAGGGATTGTTGCTATTGCTTGATTGCGCTGTCACTGTTTCATGTTGATTTAAATGTTTGGTTTAGAAAATTAATTATCTTTTGGAGTCATAATCACAATCAGCACTTCTTGTCCCCGTTATATGGGGATAAGTTGTGGTTCTTCGTTCACCAATTACCTAGGTGCTTGCCTTCAAAAACATTTTAACTCAAAAAAAAGACATTTTGACAATTTTCTTCAATATTATCTTATTTCTCTGCTCGTGACCACAAATTAGCCGTACGTTAATCTTTCATTATATACTCTATGTCCGGAGTCAACTCATTTTTTTTTATTTTTTTAAGGAGGGCTCCTGTTCTGATTTTTAACTAAAATAAATCAACAATTCAGTGATGGAATGAGTAGGAAGGGAAATAGGACCAGCCGACCAGAAAAGAATTAGCTTAGTGCATCTGGATTGTGCGTGCCTTCTTACATAAGGTTGCAAATGATTCATGGTATCCTACGAACAAATAATTTCGTAGAAACTCGATCAAGGATTTCACTAGCACTACTATGATCAATGATGGACTAGCTTATGGAATGCAGGAACAAGGAGTATTATTTTGAGTTGCCTGTGAATCCAGAAACACTGGAACATCAAATTTTACGAGTCTCTCATGGATGACCTTATTATTACAGCAGGAGCTACAAAGTACAAGTGGGCATGCGTTACATGCAAACAAAATCACCTGGATATCAGTTTAGCATTCATACAATTACATGACATCAGTGGAGATGTAGCAGATGTTTGCAGTCAAGGAAAGTGATGATTACCACATTTCAATATGTAAACATGGGATACAATTTGATGAAACCCCTCACAGCCCGGACAAACACCACCTTTTGACAATATCGATACGCATAACTTTTTTTACAAAAAGGCCTTTTACGTCCAATCTACTGCATAAACCTAAACCGACTCCAAGACAAAAACCTGTTAGAAACTACCCGATAAACAGGCATAAGACATCTAAAAGACCTGCTAAAAACCACAGAATCAAAAAGAGCTTGATATAAAGTGTGAAAGCAGCGTACGATATTAGCAGGCTTTAACAATGTATTTATTAATTATTATTGGGTGGAACAGTTGGGCCATCCAGGGCACCACCACAATTGACCCAGTCGCAATACTCTAAAACAGATGCCCGTTCATTCCAAAAAACCAAGCAACCTATCGAATGAGAGAAGATCCATTCACTCATGCGAGTTCCATTTCGGCATAATTTTTTACCAATACCTCAGGCATTCGTCTGGAGACAGAGCATAGCATGCCACCTCCATGTTTGGGCTTTGTATTCTTGACAGGCAGGACTTAGTACAACATTGTACACCTAGAGGAAAAATAACTTAGATGTTGCAGATAATTCTCCAATAGCATCAACAGAGATGACACAGGCCATAATACGCAACACAAGATGTAACATCCAGAGAAAGGAACCCAAAGTTAAAATGTTATATGACAAGGGGAAAAGTATACAAAGTGATACTTAAAAAAAGAGAAAAACGACTCCTATCCTAATCTAAACCTAGAGTTCAGCATTCCTTAAAAACCAACCCCCTGTTATTTGTCCCGCACAGGCATGACAGGCTGGAACTGAAAGAAAAAAAAAAACATAATTTAAAGATTCCCGAAGCACTTCAATACCGAGCCTCAGATAAGAGTTCTGGTGCTTCTATCATCCGTCATATCCCCCCATAAACAACTATTGTACCAACTTGCCCAAAGAACCCCAAGTCGTTGAAGCTCATGCCATGATTTACATGTTTCCTTCAGCTGTCATTGCATATATCAATCCATGTGTAAAACCTAAACTCGAGCAAACTTACCCTCCCAAGTGCAGGTTAGGCTTTCTTTCCTCCATCAGCAAATCTGGTCTCCAATCCATGGCAGGTTCCATTACACATTGTCATCAACAGCTTCAAAGCCTCATGCTGTGGATGTCAGACTCAACCTACCACAAGCATAAAAACACAATACCACCAAACAGGACAATATAAAGAAAACAGAGCAATATAACATTACAAACATTGAACTTTGGGCATCATGAACACTTGCCTTAATGCAGGTTTCCAAGCGGCATCCAAACTCACACCCACATGAGCTTTGAGGGCCACTCCAATTGTGATTTTTGCCTTCAAATATCAGAGACGAGGGAGAATAAGAAATAAGCCATTCAGTGAAAAATTACTTCACTACCCCATTGAACTTCCAGAAGGAAAACATGCACCAGAAGAAACCTCTAGCTCATCCGTCATGCCATTTTGCACCATTGCCTTTCCGTTAAAGCACTCATTCTCCAAATGGAAAATTCCTCTCTGTGATGATTCCTGGCAATCATTCCTGGCAATCATATCCATCATCACTGGCCACACATGCTCTCTGAACTGCTGCAGACAATTGATGAAGCCCTGTCAATTTCCACATGCAGAGTCCCATCGCTCAACTTCATATGAACATCATTGCTGATATTCCCAGCATGAAGTATTTCTGTATCACCCACTTCTGCGGTCCTATTGACAACAGCCAAGCCCTCCTTCAAACAATTAACCTCAGCATCCACTGTCATCACCGGTTGCTTGTCCTGTGAAACAACTCGGGCAATACCATTAACATTGCCATCAGGTGAGTGTCTCTGCACCTGTCTGATTGGGCTAACGAAGTTCTTGTTCGCTTCCTTATCCAGTTCCTTTTGGCCATCATTTTTTCTCTCAAGCCAGCTGTTAAAAGCACCATCAGGATTCTGTCTAAACACTTCGGTTTTCACAACCATACTGACAGTAGGTGCTTCCATCAACCCACCATTTACAGATTCAGCTATAGGAGGCTTCTGCCTGTTTGGGGATGCCCGTTTCTCTGGTTTGTTCAATTTAGCATCACTTACATCAGCATCCTTTTTCCTCTTAAGTCGTCCCTCTGCAGATCCACCTCCACATTCCTCAGATCCACTTTCACCAGAAATTCGCTCCGCCTGGTGCTGGCTTATGAGCCTAGATGGACGAGGCCGCTTGTAACCATCTGGAAAGACATAAGAAGGAATCTGCTTCCTCCGAACATGAGAAACATATATTTCCATTCCAGGTTTCCAGAACATGTACATATTCACAGAATGCCTGAACTCATCAACTGTTCCACGTATATCAAATTGCTGGCCTTCTTGTGTTTTCACCCCTTGTTTCCTTTGCAAACCCATGAAGAAGGCACAATGTGAACACTGCTTGGAAAGGTCAACATACTCACTGGGGTATGGATGGCACTGCAACATCCCATATGTGTCCCGCTCAATCTGTTTAAGGTACAAAAAAGAGGAAAGTGTGAAAGAAAAATGTGCATCAAAATTACGTCATAAACAGCCAGTGATGGAAAATTAAATATACTTAAGAGTTTTCATATCTGCAGCCAGTAATGGCAAATTACATATACTTAAGTTTTTTCATATCTGCCAAATCTCAGTGCCACGTCGCAAGAGCTACTAAGAAAAGAATTGATGAAACGAATTTTAAGTCAAAGAAGGAACTTACCTTCAGAGTCAACTGCCTCAATCGAGATTCAACCCATCCCTTCCATAATCGCAGATCCTCAGCATCTGCAGCAACAATGTCAACCTGCAGATAGTTTTTGTATGTTTCGAAGAAAAGGTAAGGCTCAAACAGAGCACTCCAGCTGGCCTTGTTTAATTCGATGTCCTAGGTAAGGAGGGGGGCAAATGAGTATCAGAATGGAACAGTAAAAAGACTTAGCAAGCAATACCACAGTGGACATCACAAACTTCATACCTCACAGATTTTATTGCCAATCTGAAATTGTTCCATCATTACACGGAGGGTACTAGTTGATACATTATAGCTTGAGTTCATGCATGGATATGCAGGTGTAATTATGGGCATATGATGAGTTCGATCACGAGGGTTCTTGCGTGGATCCCAAACAGGGAACCCAAGTTCATCCTCCTCAATGGCACATAACATCACAGGATTTGGCCAGCGCCACTGTGTATAGACTCTGAAGAATCGGGAAACTAGCATACTTGGCACAGCATTGGGATAAAGCTGGCAGATACGAGCAACTAATAAAGCCCAATTGACACCCCCAAGAAATCCAGTAACCTAGACAACAAAGAAAAGAGACCCAAAAAAAAGGAAAAACAAAATGAAACATTCAAATAGTCAAATAATTCAATTAATATCAAGCAAAAAACCTCCCAACTTACGTTCGAGTATACCCCGCGCTTCTTAGCCCAAAACTTTAAGCACCTAAGCGTGGTGCGGAAATTCTACAGAAAACAAGATATGATTCAGAAATGTACGGTCATGATAAGTAAAGCAATAAAGAGTAACGTAATCCTTAATTGTAACCTCAATGTTAGGTACGAGTCGAAGAATCTGATCTGCCACCCTGCAACCATTAAGACTTCGAATGGTTGCTTCATCAACATCGTAAAGCACAGATCCATGGGAAATGTCTAAATCCTGCAAGGAAGTTTGTACAGCAACACTACATGCATCAAACATAAAATAAAATCAACAAAAGATTTACAATGCACATTAAATTAGGTCTACAGGTAGTTGATTGTCAAACACTAGAGGATCCCCAAATCTATGTTAAGGCAACAATGGAAGTGAAAAGTAATTTGACAACAAGTACTATACAGAACAAATTAGACCCTGGCATGAAATTGCTGACAAGATGCTTTTCTAGCTGGTTGATATAATTTTTATCACCTGCAGACATCTTATGCAAGATTTATAATGCAAAATGAAATGTTATAAGCAAGAATCTGCCCCCATATAAACCAAATATTTGCAGCTAATTAACTTCTCAATGAAGCCCCACTCAACCAGTCCTATGCCAAACTCAACTTATTGCTCTATTTGACACATGAGCATGCAGGCCAACACAAAGTTCAAAAAGCCATACTTTTCTATCCACAATGTTTCCGGATGATAAAGAACAGATAATGATGCTCCTCTTGGTCAGGCTGAGAATTCTCTAATAGAGACCACAAAATTTCGAAAATATCACTTCTAAACAAAGAAAAGAAAAACAACAACTGTGAAAAGCAAAGAGAACAGTTCCTCATGAGGGGCAAAAATAAGAGTCCAAAACTTATAAGGAGGGTTGATCTTCTGAATAAGCCTATTTTATAACATAAACAAAAAAAAAGAATGAATGAATGATTAAGAATTACCAATTGATGCAGAACAGCATTTTCAAAATATAAAAAGAGGTTGCGCTGCTTCAAGACCCGAATTAAGCGGACAAGGATACTTTACAAAAGTTACTAGGGCACACACTTCATTAGGACAACACAAATTATTGAAATGACATAAATATAAAAGGAAGAATTGAATGCAGCTGCCAAAAGGTAGTATAGCAATCATAAAGAATGGTAACTATCTAGAAGAAAGGTCAGGAACAGCTCTCCTAGGGGTAAAAATGCATTGCATATTCAACAATGACAAATTTATATGAATAAGGCATTGCGGGATTTAAAATATCATATATTAAATGATCAAATAAAAAAGAACATGCAAGCGATTTGTTTCTAAACATAAAAAAATGATGACAGACAACATATGATGCATATCCTAACCAAAGGAAGCCACTCAAAAAAAGGTTGGGGAAAAAGATGAGATTGTAATACACGATAAGTTTAATGATGGAATTGACAAGGAATGGAAACTACGAAATAAGCCATATAGAATGAGATGGCGGCCTAGTGCACAAAGCTTCCACCCCTACAAGGTTTGGGGAGGGTTAGATAAATGTAGCCAACCCCATGTGCGAAGAGGTTTGTTTCGATATTTTGAACCCATGACACTCGGGTCACAACAGAGCAACCTTACTGTTGCACCAAGACTCACCCTCTAAAGGGTGTCCTCCCCGACCGCGGAGTTTGAGGAGGGTCAAATAAATGCAGCCTTACCCCCCACATGCGGAGAGGCTATTTTCGTGCTTTAAACCCGTGACCCCCAGGACACAATGGAGCAACTATACTGTTGCGCTAAGACCCACCCTCTCAACAATTAGATGGAGGGACAAAATTTATTTTCAACGAAATATGATGCTTAGCTGTTAACAGACTTACTTCAGGAACAATTAAGAGGGAGATACTAGCATAAAGAAGATCAATAGATATTCCATGGAATTTGAATTTCATAACAGGAACATGAGCATCTGGCACAGGTTGTAGCTCAGTCACTTCATCCATTTCTGCCAAAATGTCATGCAAAATAATGAAAAAGTCCTCCTGCAGAAAGCGTCCAACAAAACCAGTGACACAAAATTAGACCAAATAAGGTTTAAAATATTTCAACATTAACTAAACGGTATATTCAAATGACAATTAGACCTCTCGGTTAACATATGAAGGTCCAACACACAGAGTGTCAATGTCAGCCCCAGGTCCATGAACCTGTCAAACACCAGATAATATATGATACTCAAACGTGGAACAAGTAGTTGCTTGGTCTTCTAATATGGAGAAAAAAAAAATAGGCACATACCAAGGAACTATCACCAGTATATCAAATTGGAGAAAAAGAAAAACTACCCAGAAAATTAAGAGAATATTGCAGAAGAATGACTCAGGGAAGAACAAACCAAAGATAAAGCAGTATGAACCTTAAAAAAAAGACACATAAGGGTGCGTCAGATTGAGAAACCAAATTGCAAGAGCAATGGCAAAAATAGCTCCATAATTTTATCTATTGAACAATAACAGCAACATTACAAGCAAACTTCAACCAGGGCTTGAAAAAAATTTAAAGAATAAACAATAAGAGACAATGGAGAAATCCACCAATATGTCAAAAATGTTTTTTAGAAAAAGTTTAAACAAGCAGCGCATGAGCAGAGTATTGTCATTCTATATAACAAAAGCTTGGGTGAATGACATAGGAAATAATATAGATATGGTTCCAGCATAAAAACAATTGAAGTAAAAAAGATAACAAGCATGTGCATAAGAATATTGACAGATTTTACTCCAATTTCAAAATAGGTTACTAAATGTAATAAATAAAGTAGCATATATAGACCATCGCAATATACAAAGCACCAACACAGAATGATAAATAGAGACAAACAGACTGGCCCATAGGCTCAATTTTGTATTGTTTGGGCCAGGTTGTTGGCCGTTTCATTAAGAAATTAAACAAAGCAGCCAAAGATTGGTCCATTCCCATCACTGACAGAAGGTAAATTAGGGAACGACAAGCAATTTGCACTTAGATAAGCCACTACATACAGCCTTGTGAATTGCATCAGTAACCATCTAGCAAGGTTTGTACCATACAGAGCAGTATGGTAGAATCAGCAGCTTGTCTCCTCTAGCTAACCTGATTCATAATGATCCAATCACTCATTTGAGTTTTGCTTCTATATCAGAGAGTGTATTTAGAGGAGGATTTCCTGAATCAACGCAGGCAGCATTATAGGAACTGTTAACTAAATAATTTCCGTGAAGGTACCCAAGCAGATTTTGATAAATAAAGCTACATTAATGGTTCCGGTAGTCAGGAGCTATGTTTAAAAGTTCACTGTGGTTTAAGGGAAGATTGTAATCCTGGCAGACAAGGCTCCTCTAGATCTCACCTGGACCCTCCATTGTAGTAAAATGCCCATGTTTCGGTTGATTTAAATAGAGAAAGGTGGAAATGGAGATGGTAGCTAACCCTTAAGTTGCAGAAAGGTTCATGAAATTAGTGGTGCCCATTATTGTTTTAACTTGGAATCAAACTCTTATTATCATCTCATCAACTGGTTAAATGTTTGAGAAGTTTTTTTTTAAAATATGAATATGAAAGTACAAGACCAGATTTAAGTGACTAGCTTTTGCACAGATCAAAATGAAATTGTAAATCAGAGACAATCAAAATGGATCGGTGCTGGAATCAGATTCTTTCAATTTTCTTATGGTGTGAAAAATAATTCAGAGAAGTTGGAAACATCAATAGAATAATAGTTGAATGAAGAATTAAAAATCACCAGACATCAATGGTAGCAGCAGCAGCTACTACAAATATTTATAAAGAAGAAAATACTAATGGACAGAAGAAAACACAAAATCGCTATCTTGATCGATAAATAATAATAAGGTGGAGACCACTGGATAAATATGACAGGTCATGAAGAGGACGCAAACACATACAATAAAAATAGGAAAGTTATTGAAAAAAAAACAGTTGGCTTGATCTATCATAGAACAGCAAAAATCAAGCATGCGGATGGATACATAAAAAAGACCACCAAAATGCAGCAATAGATAATAAGAATTGGCAAGGGTAAAAAACAAGCATGCAAAGGAAATAACAGCAAATCAATTCATAACAAGTTCCTTGAGTGAGGAAAGTTCCTGGAGTGAGGCAAGTCAACCATTATTGTGGTTGCAGCTATTAGTTATCATCAACAATCTTCTAAAAGTTATTCAAAATTCCTACTCTAGCTCATTCAAGACCCAAACAAGTTGCAAT
Source organism: Phoenix roebelenii (assembly GCA_025769935.1). Taxonomy (NCBI): domain Eukaryota; kingdom Viridiplantae; phylum Streptophyta; class Magnoliopsida; order Arecales; family Arecaceae; genus Phoenix; species Phoenix roebelenii. The sequence goes on along the minus strand of JAOXJJ010001100.1, from coordinate 18,681,449 downwards.
TTATTTTTTCCCTCCAGCAGCTAAAAGAAAACAAAAATGATGAATGTAGTACATAACAAAAAAGAAACTAAAATCTCAAACTACAAAAAATAAATTTTACGATGCAGCATCAAAAGTTGAAAGACAAAAGCATCAAGATCTTGTTATAACCTTACCTAAATCATTAAGGATGATAACAATTATGTGTCAAAACATAAGCAATGTTAAAGATAAAAAAAAAAATCAATAACATGCAAACAGCAAGAAGAACCACAACTAATCCCAAACATTGACACAATAATGTATTAAATTTTCCTCCATATCACCAACTGTTTTACAGTGTACATCTAATTATCTGAAGCATTATCACTGTTGCAAAAAACTTAATGCTGAGTTTAATAAAGTTTCCAATTGGTGGATAAGAACTCAATGATTCACAAAGCCAGCCCAAAATAAGTTCCTATAGTCCGGGAAACCTGATAAGACATAAGAAAAACTACCATTCAATATCCAGAGCAAAAATCTAACATAAATTCTCTTACCCCTAAGCGATATGATCCAAATGTAAAAATGACAGCATTTGCATCCTCGACCATTTGATCAGTGTACCCCCTCTGACGAGTTAACTGCTTAACCCAGTTTTTAACAATCTGAGATTCCATCAGACAATACCACAAGGAGTCAAATCCATTGCAGTTGAACAGTTGAATAGAATTTAGGAAACAATCACATATATACAGCAAGGTTGAAAACCAAATAAAATTGCATGGAAAAAAAAAAGCAATTAGTACTCATCAAGCCAGATCATTCTAAAAGGACGGATGATCAGTGCAGCTTTCAAAAGCAACAACGTGATCACTTTAATATTGTCATTGAGCAACTAACAAACACCAATAAAAGAAAAAAAAAAATGTAATCAGAAGAATTGTTATGCAAAAGCAGTAAATTTGAATAATCTGACAAATTACATGGTAGACGAACAGGAAAGAGAAGAAATGCATAATACTTTTTAAAGTAAATTAAATTAATTATCTACTTATATGAAAAACTCTTCCATGCCCTTAAGGACAACACTTGAAAGTGGTAAATTCAAATAATCTAACAAATTCCATAGTATGAGACCTGGAAAGAGAATAAATGTATGAAAGTTTTTAAAGTAAATTAAATTAAAATCTACTTCCTTACAAGAATGGCTGTTCCATGCCCGTAATGGCAATACACCTGAAGTGCCATATAAGCAAGACTATTCCATGCAGCTTGCCAGGGAAATATTAACCCAAAAAGAAAAATAAGGCATCCATTTGCCAAAGACCTAATCTATACTCGTGTATTTCAAACAAACAAACAAAAAAAATGAAACTAGTAGGATGATGTACAAGTTTTAGCCCCTTATCATTCGTATAACTCAGTTCCCATTTTATAAATTCTTGGTAGTGGTGTTAAACAACCTGAACAACCAAGGCTCAACAAAAGCTTGCTTCAAGGTTGATTTGAAGCTAAATAAAATAAGCTGAACCAGCAATCTAGGCTCAAAATTAATTTCAAGCTGAGTCAAAAATAGACCCAATTCGATTAGGATCAAAAATATATATATATATACATATAAATATATAAATAGATATATATGCACACATACGCACACATGTATATGCGTACACACACATATATACACATATATACATATATATGTGTGTGTATATACATATATACCGACAAAGGGAGAGTTGGAGAGGGAGAAGAAGAGACAAGAAGAGAGAAAGAGGGAGGGAGAGGAAGAAATGGAGGGAGAGAGGCCCAGAAAGATGGAGGGAGGTCCAGAAGCCCTACAGGTTTCCTTGTCTCGTTTCCAAACAGGGGCCTTTTTTTTATTTTGCTGGTTTGAACTAAAGCCAACAACTGTTGCCGATCAAGCCAGCAAAATAGAAAAAAAAAGCCCCTGTTTCAAAACGAAACAAGGGAACCCATCTCGACAAGGGCTTCTAGCCCTCCCTCTCTCTCTCTCTCGACCTCTCTCTCTGCCCCCTCCCTCTCCCTCTCTTTCTCTCTCTCTCTCTCTCTCTTCCTCTCCATCCTCCTTCTCCCCTTCCCCTCGCCTGATTTTTTGAACAAAGGGATGGAATCATGCCGGTTCGCCGTACCAGTCCCGAATGACACGGATACGGTTCAAGGGTGCTACATATGTGTGTGTATGTGTGTGTAAATATATATATATATGTGTGTGTGTGTGCGTGCGCGCGTGTCTGTGTGTGTCTGTGTCCGTGTATATGTACATGTGTGTGCGTGTATATAGTTTACATAGCGACCATTAGATCTTAAATCCAACAGTCCACAATATTAAGACTGTTTCAAGCTTAAATATTTATTTATCAAATTCGAACCAAGCTCGAATCAAGCTTTAATTTAAACTTGAATCTAGCTTCATTCAGGTTTGAATTGATTTCTAGCTCGATTTAGGATTTTCAAGCTGACCAAATAGGTTCATGTTCAGCTTGGTTCAAAATTAAGCAAAAGTCGAGCTCAAAATAGTGATAAACAAATTTAGCTTAATTTTAACTTTAAGCTCAAAATTAAATTCAAACCAAGCTTGACCAGACCCTATCTAAATCAAGCTTGGGTCATGTACACCCCTACTTCTCATTTATTCCAAAAAATTTCCTTGAAAAGAAATCAGTAGGTCTTACCATAGAATCTTCTGATTTAGAATTTGTAGAAACTGAATTTCACATAACTAGCAAAAATAGCCACTAAAAGAAAAATAGAATGCAGTAACACAAAACAGTGACTTCACTTCAGCAAAATCCTTCAAATCGATAGTCATGCTGAACCCCCTTACGCTCCCTTCTCCACACCAGTCAGGGCATCTGTTAATTATACAAGTTCTGGTTTGTTATTCTAAGACAATTCCTCATCCCCTGCAGCCTTTTAACTAGTCTCCTTTTTCTACCACCTTCTAAAATGACACCAGTCCAACTAGGACCGAGGGCATAGCCAACAAGGCTTGCTATCGCTCTTACCAATAGGATACTGGCAATTATATAGAAAAGTAAACCCCTTCCTTCACTTCATACAGATGTTTACTAGGCATTTCCATAGCCATACCCAACTCCAAATGCTAATTTACTATAGCCATACTGTCTAGGAGCTCCAGTTGCACACTCCAGCACCCAACTCCAAATGCTGATCCGCAAAATAGAGCTTGAGAATGTGAGCCTCTTGTGAGAATTCATTTTTTCTGTTTTTTATGGGCATGATACGACTTGTTTACTCATATAATTCATGTGAAGATGACTTAAGAGGAGATGAGTCTCATAATTACCATTTGAAAATAAAATGAATCAAAGACTTTACTTTCAATTTCTAAACTTCTTTTGCTGATTTTGAGTTCCATGATAGCATGAGAATTCACCTATACAAGTCATTTGCTTCCATTACCTGCTGAGCTTTAAGCAGAATTTTTAAAAAAAAAATAAATTTTGAACCATTTTCTCTCAGTTTTGATACAACTTAACAAAGCATACTGCAGATCCAATTACAAGATTAATTTACATCAACAACCAAATAAATTTCATTCAGATTATTGCTGAGACTAAACATACCAGACAGTTATCACCCTTGACTTTCTTTTCTTCTGAAATACCACATGCACTCAATAAAACTCTTATATACATCCCAACTTTGAACTTCTTGACATGAAGCTGCTCGTTGGTACCTGGATCACATCAGAGTTCACACCATCCACCCTGAGCAATTAGCAGAAGTGGGAATAGGTCGCATATAAGGCTCCAGGTCACTGACAACACCCAACATAAAGATGTACACTTCCCCACTTAAAGCTACAATCCAATTCTTTTGATTTTTACTTCCTAGAATAATAATCGTGCAAATAATAACAAGACCCCATTCATTGCCTGTCCATGTAACACCTTTCCCTAGGGCAAAACTTGACTCTGTTCAAGCTAAGACCAAAAACACTCATTTTTTCCATGGAAATACATTTGCAAGATTAAAACTAAAATTCCTTTCTAACGGCATATGATTATTTCATTGGAAAAGATCACTACTTTTGACTTTGCTTGATTGTCTGCTCCCAACTTCATTCATGAAAGAAGTTAAACAAGAAGATGCTACCGAAGAACTCAAAACCATCATGCATGATGGAGAGGGAAAGAGGGAGGAGTGGGGAAAAACAAGTATGAGGACTTCATCTCAGTAAGTAGTCAATCGAGGATGTATAGCCTTGCCAGCTAAACCTATCATAGATCATTTTATTTTATAGTCTTTCTCCAAGTTCCAGACCAATTATATTCCAGAATGCCAAACAAGGCCCATAATAACTTCATCTCAGACAAGTGACTGTTTCTTTACCTCAATCTCTACGAGAGTGATCCAACTACAACAACAATTTAAAAAACAACCAGCTGATTTTGACATCATTCCAATCTCCAAGCAAATGTCTCACAAACATGCTGCTAATAAGAAAGCATATCAGGAAAATGAAAATGTGGTATTTTAGCTATGATCTCTTTCCTGAAAATTTTTGAATGTCTAACTAAAGCAAAGTTTGAAACCATTAGATAAAACTCTAGTTGACTTTACTAAAATGTGACCATAGGACTGTTTTTCCAACATTAAACACATCCACTACCTTCCTACATATAAGTCCTCAAGTTTATCTTCATTTTAAGCTATCATTAGTTATACAATAATGTTCTAGAGCATGAGCATGCTAATCGAAATCTATATATGGTACTTACTATTATGAGTAAATTTCTTTTAACTTTTATAGTTATACTATTTTCCAAATGAACATACATAAATATTCAATTTCCAAATATGATCATATCTAGCGGTGCAAATGAGTGGGGGCGGACCAAGGCACGAGTGATCCCGACCTGACCTGATTTCTTATTTGAGTATTGATATTGGACCCAGATCCAACCTAGTAGAAGATTGGGTCAAATCAAGTCAGATGCCGTCAAAATTTTTACATCCAACAAGTCATTTGGGTTGGATCTATATATGAGTCGGTCTCAGCCCAAATAATTCAGATCCGAATTAGATTCGGATCCAAGTTAGAGTCAGTTTTCATTTTTACTTATCAAAAAGCATCAAGAAATATAAATATGGCCTACTCTCTATCTCTCTTCAGGCTCACTAGTTTAAATGCATCCAGCATCCATGAAGCTGCCATTTTATGTTTGTTTTTGGTTAATATAATAGTGAAATTCAACAAGGAAGGTATCTTAGGGCATAAAACCAGTGATAAAAATAGGGGCGAGTAGGTTATCAAACCAAAACTTCAATAGATATTACCTTATCTATCTCTCTTAAAATCTCCTCTCTCTTTGCAGCTTCCTCCTTGCTCTCATAAAGCCCAGAATCAAGCAAAAACTGTCACATAGCAAACACGTATTAGAAACCAAGATAGCAATTAATATAAACAGGTAAATACAAGAATGGAGGAGGAGGAAGAAGAAGAGGAAAGGGCCATACCTTTTCTAGTTCCTTCGTTCTCTGGAGATCCGCCTCTGTAGGCCCAGCAGTTGAGATTGGTTTTGTTATGCCATACTGCCTCGGAGCTTGTGGCGGCGTACTGCCCATGGCATCCGAGATGCCCATTGGTTTCAGCCTAACGAAAGCCCTACCGAAATTTAACGCTCAATATGACCCTCTTCCCCTGATAACACAGCTAGTTGTATTGCAAAATTACTGCACCTCCTCAGTACTAAAAGCACGAGAGCGATCCAAAGAATAAGATCTTGGAGACACAAAGGAATCTTCCAAAACGAAAGGACAAATTCAAGCACCGACACACAAAAAATAGTCTGACTCGGATCTTCGAGGAAAGAAGACAAATAATCAGGATCAAAGATCACAGCCGTATGAACACAACTTCTTTGCAAGAGGCCCGAGACGATAAGCACGTCGGAACCCTAGAACCACAAGGAGGGCAAGGGAAATAGAACCGCGCTGCAGAAATCCAACGAGGCCAACAATTTCTTCTGAAGAATTCAGCGAGGGAAGAAAAAGCCGACCAAATAAAAAGCCTTATATTCGTAAACTCCAACTCCAATGGGGAAAGCCGTTCCCACCGTCAGCAACAGAAGACGCGGATCGAAACCCTAGAGTCTTCAAGTGGAAGGAAAACCGGAACCCAAACAAACAAATCCGACTCCAAAAACCGCAATATAGAATTCAGACAGGCAAGAAACAACAAACCCTAGAAAACGAATCCGAGGCGAAGTCGAAGAGCGAAAGGAAAGGGGATCGAAGAAGGAACCGAACCAGACAGAGGAGCAGCTCCAGAGGGCTTCTTCCGCCGAGGCGATCTCCGGATCTGCCACCGGAGGGATTCGGCGAGACCCAAAATCCGGGCGGGGCGAGGGGGGCGGAGGGTGAGAGCAACTTCTTGAGACGGTAATCGCGGAGCAGAATTGGAATTAGGAGCGAAGAAAATAAGGAAAAGGAATCGGGGTTTGAGACGGCTGCACGCGGTTTTGTGAAGGCAATCTTTTAAAGCAGTTTCTCGGCCAGCCGGTGCTGGGGTTTGTCCCGTGGGAACTAAAATATCTCTCCGTACTCCCTCTGAGCTGCTAATGCTGGATTTGGTGGAAAAAATAGGTATAGTCAGCGTCGGTGTATATTGTTTTTGGAAAAAGGGAAGCAAATTGTCACCCAATTGGGCTTGTGAACGGTACCACATCGTGTTGGTCAAAACGACAAGGATCGCGTTGGCCGTGCGATGTAGGACAAGTCAACGGCCCTTTTGCTCTCCCTTACTGTGTGGTGGCTTCGGCTGCCTTATTTCGCACCAATCGACAGAGCCATGTGGCATGCGCTGATGATATCTGCATCCGTCTGGTAAATTGAGAATGTGGGCCTGGGCCTATATAAGGCCTATGGGCTACGGTAAACTCTGAGCTTAGGTCGATCAAGCTTGGGCTGGGCCTATCTAACTAAGCTCAGCTATTTGCATCCCATTTTCTGGCTTGCAGGAAGAAATCCATATTGGTTGTTCAGCTGGACAGCAAACTCCTTCTATTAGATAAGCCAAGCTCGATTCCATCTTGAGCTCCAAATATCCCTTTCATGCACCGAGCTAAGCACAAGCATCTTGATTCTCAGCTTGGTGTTACTTCTCTATACCGCTATAAATGTTTATATGTGGTCCTTCTCATTGTTCGAATATTATCCAAATTGACCCTTCATTTGGGATCAAAACCCATGTCAAAACTCTTCTAATGAAATGCACCAGGAACTCTTGCTCAACATCACAGAAATAGAAGTAACGAGTCCAACAAAATCATCAATTATATAAGGTGGAATCTTTGAATATGTTAGATGAATTGAATCGGTTAGATATGCTAATATCCTTAGACACTTGATTGATGCATTCACATTACGGCCATCTGCATGTATGTACGAGGAAGAAATAGAACTACATGAACTGATTTTACCGGAATAACGAGTGCACCCATCTAATGCAACTAATGCTAGCCAAATGCCGCATAAGAGGACAAATGAGTTGGTATAATTCCATGTTGGCTGGATTTGGCAACGAAATATCCACACTTAACTAGCTAAAAGTTCGCATCTTGATGCGACACAAGATCTAGGATTCACATCGAGTTTCTTGCTTATATCGAATCAAGCCAAAGCCAATATGAATGTGTATCAGATAAATTACACATGAGAAGAAGGGAATGGTGCATGATTCGCTTTCTCAACAGGTGCACTGTCTTATAGTCATTCTCCCCCTTTAAGTTGTTTGAAAAGAGAGTGAAAGCGAGTACGTAGAACTCATCTTCCGTTGTCGTCGTTATTATCGCGATTAATGCAAGTGAGACATATTCAAAGCCCATCATGCAATAATAAAAACAAAAGTGGGCCGGCATATATTCTCAGTCTTTTTTGTTGGGACATGGGCTAATATGTGACTCGTATGGATCTCTGTTAAGTACTTCGCTTGAGCTACTAAGTTTTTTCTCTTTTTTTTGAGAAAATAAGAAGGCAAAAAAACAAAAAATCTCCCAAATTTCATTAAAGACATGAAATTAAAACATAGAAGATTATCAGAGAAGTAGTGAAGAAGTCGGGAAAAGAAAAGGTGAAGAAGAAAGTTTGGCTGAAATAAAGTAGGTCTTTCAACTCCCACCCCACCCAACAAATGTGCATGCATGCTTGCGAGAGAGAGATTTCAGCGGATCCACGACGGTTGGAACCTGGATGACCAAAAATGGTGGAACCTGATAGTCCAACGCTGGAATCTCGTATTCCATATCAATTTCGGGACGAACTAGCTTTTAGCATCAGTCCACCTGGAACCTAGCCCTAGCGGCCAGCTTATCTTATCCGATCCTAACTATTCCGGTTGAATCAAACTGAATTAGATTGGCCCAACTAGAACTGAGGGATCTGCTGACTAAGCCAATCGGCTTGGCTCGCGTTGAAACATCCTAACTATCCGGGCCATTACAAGAGCCAGTGGTAAGGCATGGCGATTTTGGGCTTGGAGTGCTCGGGTCGCCACTTTATTCCTAACAATCAGGCACAGTTCGAGGTGGAGCCTCCAACAATGGTAAGTGCCAACCAATTATGAATAAGAACTCATTGGGTTTGCAACAAAAAAAAAATGACCGAAATATTTTTTAAAAAAAGCTATTTCTGGGGATATAATACCAAGAAAAATAGTTTTTGCATGTTTAGTTGACAATAGAAAAGTGGTTCATTCAATAATAGCTTATGTTTTAGTTCAGCATCTACTTTTCTGAAAAAATTATGCAAAATATCTATTATACTTTTAATAAAGCAAAGATCAGATTTTTTATAGCTTCCGAGTATTCTTGGAAAAAAAATGATCCCAATTCTCAATCGGTGGGAAAATATCTTTCTCATATCCCTCATAAATTTCTTTTCTGTGAAATATAGAATTCTTATTCGACATGAATATTACTTTTCCATTTCTCTTATTTGAAAAATCCAACTAAATAAGAGGTTTTTTTTAATTTTTCCATTGATCACAGATTTTCCTTTTCTTTTTCCGTAAACAAAATGAGTCCTAAATAAAAAAAAAATGCTACAAACATTTTCTCTGCATCCAACAGTTGGATTTGGGCGCAGGAAGAAAGCCCGTCTTCCATCGAGACAGAGCTGCCAAAGGGGAGGTCTGCAAGAGATAAGAATTTGGCAATTGATGCAGTTAGGTATAATTTGTCTCCACGTAATGTAATCCCTTTTAAATTTCAGATTTCTCAAATTCGATTCGAACTTGCCAATAGATAAGATCATTAATCGTGTCCCACCCCCTAACCCCTACCCCAAATAAATAAATAAAAATCATTAATTCGCCTGACATTTTTTTAAAAAAAAAATTGTTATTTATTGCAGGGCTGTGTAATGGGAGCAATTGAGGCTATATTCTGGAAGGCCGAAGTAAGTCATTTCTTTTCTTTTGCTTCGTTCTGGTAACCGCCAGCTTTTCAAACTAACCCGTATAGAAGACGTGCAACAACATTTTGGTACTCTTATTTTCCACAGCCCATTTGTCTCATGCTTTATTTGATCTGCTACTCCGTTATAGAGAGCTATCATGCCGTATCAGCTTTCTAATGTTACCGCAATGTATTTTGTATGCATGAAGTTGACATTCGTGTGCATAATCTGTCAAATACCTTTAGGGCGCATTTGATTTGCAAAATTGGATTCGAAATCAGAATTCCTTTAGGGCGCATTTGATTTGCAAAATTGGATTCGAAATCGGAATTGGAATCATAACGGATTGGAATAGGCATTGGAATGACCCAATTAGCTGATATATTTGGTTCATGATCAGAATCGGAATCAGAATATAATTTAAATACTAGGGTAGAGCAAGAATTGGAATTTGAGAGATTGGAACATTCTCATTCTTCTATAGAGTCAAAATGAGAATGAAAATTTTTCTAACCAAACAAATGGAATAGGAGTCATTTATTCTCATTCTCATTCCTATACCTGGTATGCATCCTTTTTTCTGAAGGAAGGTCAAGTAAATTCCTAATTTCTTTTTTTTGGAAATAAGAGAGATAAAAGTTCAAAAAGTTGAAAGTGATAAAAAAATTGATTAGTATTAAAGATACAATACTCGACAAACAGATTTTTTTTTGGGACTTTCATCTTCAAAGAGTTTAACATGAATACACTTTTATGGAGCGGAAACAATAGTTTCGTTTGGTTCTTCTCCTCTTTTGGCCTTTTCCTTCTCTTCTTTCTTCTTTCTTCTTTCTTCTTTCTTCTTTCTTCTTTCTATCAAATCCCACAGCTTACAAAACTCTCCATATTCTCTCTCTCTTATACCTCCCTCTTTTTTTTTCCCTACTCCCTCACAGGATGTAGAAGGCTGTGACCATAGGCTTCTGGCATTTTTTTTTTAGCCCTTTCCAAGATATGGACGATCGCCACAACCAGTAGCAACCCTCCAAATGTTATTGCAAAAAAATGAGAATTGTACCTAATCCAACCCACCAAAAAAGTGTAACGACAATTCTCAATGTGGGGGTATAAATAGGCGGAAGGAATTGCAGCATACTTTCGTATATAACAGTTGTGCCGAAGTGACTGCATCATATAGTGCACTTTCTTTTTCACTCTTATCATCGAATCTATCTTTTTTTTAGCAATATTTTTATAAAAATTACTAAGGAGCACGAACTAAATCAATCGGAGTATTAAAACAAGTTGAAATATACAAAAATAAATTTAGATTTTTTTTTTTGCATGTATACATTCTAAATATGTGAAATTGCATGAATATCTTGCAAACTTGCTATTCGTATGTATTCCTTATTTAACAAAAAAAAAATATATTTTTTTTCTTTTGCGTGTCCACTCATTAAAGGTATTACAATCATTTCAATTGTAAACCGCTAATTTCTTAACGGCATTAGATAGTATTGGTACATATGCAAAATACGAAAAAAGAAGAGATGTATACATGCAAAATAAATTTTTTATAAGAATATACGTGCAAATATCAATTTTGGAAGGGTATTTATATAAATTTTAAAATTTATGAGGGTATGCATGTCAGAAAAAACCTTAATTACATCTCGATGGCAATTTTCCTTCCCTTTCCATAGTAATAATAATAAAAACAAACCACCTTAGAACTTGCCAATGGATCAAACCGCCACATGATTTTGTTGTCTCCTATGAGATGACACAAGATGTAAACAAAATAAGTCGGTCAAAATACTAGCGTAACAATGTTATGAAAAGCGGGTTAGGCACCATCATGTTCTTTTTTATTTTTATTTTTTTTGAGACACTATCCTGTTGATTCGCCAACGTATTGTCTCCCAACATCATAATGCAACTGAAGGCAATCTTAGGAAAATTTGAGCCATGTTGGGCCAGGGTCCCAGTTCTTACATTTCCGCACGAGCCCATAATGATATGGAGTCCTTCTTCCATCCCATCGTGCTCCGAGCCCACAAGTCTGCCATCATCTAAGCCCATTTCCCAAACTGGCTTGGGTTGTATCTTTATCGCAAATTAATGATTGATACTTTTTTACCATGGATCATGTCTTGCACAGATTTCAAAACATTCCAATTTTTTTTACCGCAATATTACGCAATCCAATGGTTGATGTTGGAAAAAAAAATCATCCTTTTTCGCGAAACATAGAATCTGAACCCTGCGGAGACCACTCAGCCCTCGATTTGTTTTATTTTAAGGCAAAGATAAAGTATTTTATCACACGATTCCTCAATCAAATGACTAAACCACCCCAGATAACATTTTAATTTTAGCAATGGGTTGCTTATAAGAGGACTATTCTGGTCACTGGGGCGCATAATTCCGACCATCTAGGAACCTTCTGTTACCTTAAAGATGTTCCTGTTTCAAAAATTTAAAAAGATTCGGAATCTTAGCGGGAAATTCAAATGGGGCTAATTTCGTAATTCTGATCATCTTTGGGCTGAATTTTACGGGGGCAAAAGGCCATCCAAGGTAGCCAATATCTATCCGCGTGGATCGCCAGAAGACATCCCGAAATCAATATAGCCATCCATCATTCCATAATTACGAAAACGACCTCCTCCGTTCGTTTATCCCCAATTTGCTCGCAAGCCATTAGGAGAAAATTACGCAACCTAACCTCATTCAGTACGGTCGTCCCGTTTTGGTAATTTGGCGCAAATCCAGAGATATTTATAAGAAACCGTTTGGATATTGCCAGAAGAGCGGCGGGATACTCGTGCCGGGTCTTTAATGGCCTCTATATCAGCCGACGACCCGGACGCTAGCAAATGTACCAAACTACCCCTGCTTTCATTCCGGTTCCGCCGCAGATATGGCGAATATCCAGGGGCTCTTCCGGATCTTGGTCATAATAACTGCACGAGGGACACGTGGAACGCGAAGGGGGATCGAGACGTTCCTCTGTCGGAAGGCCGAAAGAGGGAACTTTCGCCCAATACAATAAATGGGCCTTGGTTTTGCTTTGTAGACAAAAAAACGTTGCCTCGCGTTGTCCGTGAAAAGAATTTAAAACTTTCCATTCATTTCAGACGAAATAAAAACAAAAGCAGAGAGAGAGAGAGAGGAAAGAGAGCGATGAGATTCCCTTTTTCAAATTCCCCCTCCTTTTCGTCCAAAACCATCGATTCCATTTCGGAAGCTGGGAGGAGGAAGCACAGAGAAAAGCGACCAATCTCCATTATCCCGTCATAAAACCATATAAGAATCCTTCCTTTCCTCTTCGTAGCATAGCCTCTTCACCAAATCACAAGCCTCCCACAGGCTTGATAAAGGGAGAGAACTGTCGGAGTGGAGTGCAGAAAAAGAGTAAGCTTTCTTTTTCTCTGTGTCAGAGTCTTTTTTTTTTTCCTTCTTCCCCAGTTCGATGGTCGCACCTGGGACAGAAGAGAGAGGTGGTGCCTGTAATGGCAAGAGATCGAGAGCCATTTCACTGTCTTTTTGATGACGTGTACTAAGATCTCTGCAGACGAGAGGGTACTCGGTCCTCTCGTTTTTTCTCTGTTGTATGATATCGGCCTTTGAAAGCAGCGCTTTCAGAGCGGAAAAGCCGGATGGTGTAGCAGAGAATAGGAAATGGATAAAAGTTAAGGGAGAGAGAGAGAATTTATGGTGAATAAAAGGTAAGGGGGAGAGAGGGGGAGAGAGAGAGAGAGAGAGAGAGAGAGAGAGGGAGGGAATTTATGGTGAATAAATGGTAAGGGCGCTTTACGAGATTGTCAGCTGACAAGGGAATTGAGGAATATACTTTCTCGCTAGACGCGATACTTGACAGAGAGGTGAGAAAGGGAAAAGTGGAGTATATAATCGACTATGCTTTCCATTTTGATTTAGGTTTAGCGACGTTGTCCGTTTAATGAAAACCCAAGCTTTTAGTAGTAAATTAAATAGGAGAGGTAGAGAAATCAATTATTTCTCCACATTTAAGAGACCGTTCTTCATTCTTTTCTCACACACTCTGTCTCTTCTGCTAAATTTGTGGAGAAGTGGAGGATATTTGGAAACAAGAGCAGTTTCCTCCTGCGCCTTTTTGAACTTCCAAATTAGCTTTAGATATAAGAAAGGAAAGCCCAATACCCCTTCGACTTCTTCCCATTTTCCGATATCTCTGGGACTGAGCCCATCTATCCCATCTGCCAACCTCTTTCCCTCCCTCATCTGCCTCCCGCTCACGTTGAGTTTTCTAATGGCTATCCTTTATGGGTTTTGTCTATTAACTCCCAATAGTTGAATGGGCTCCGGGTGGGAAGGACATTACCCTGTTTCTTTCGGGGACATCCTCTTGTCTTGTAATGCAGTTCATCACGAGGGGTTGACAGGTTTTTGTTCAAAAAAAGTTCCTATCTATCCATCCTTTCCATTCTCCATTACTATTTTCCTTTCGTTTCAAAGTGTTTATAACCGTTTCTCCTCTTTTTGAGTTTCTTTTCAGCTCTTATCCCGCAACCCCCGAAAAGAGAATTCTTCTGCTTAGTTTTTTATGTTACGTGGCCATTTCATTCACATCCCTTTGCCACTTCTCTTTGCAGCACCTCCAAGCCAGTTCCCCATTTCTAGCTCTTCTACTCTCCTTTCCGGCCGGAATTCGTCAGGTGCCGGCGGCCGGGAAATGGGTCGGGCTACACGGTGGCTGAGGAGACTCCTGGGCGGGAGGAAGGGGATTAAGGAGCCGAAGGACTACACCAGTTGTGGGGCTGAAGAGAGGAGGGAGAAGAAACGGTGGAGCTTTGGGAAGTCAGCTAGGGACCTTGGCGAAGTGGTTGTGGGCCAGAATCCTTCTACAGCGGTGTCAGTGGACACGGACACGGCATGGTTGAGGTCTATCTATGCTGAGACTGAGAAGGACCAGAACAAGCATGCTATCGCAGTGGCGGCGGCCACGGCCGTAGCTGCCGATGCTGCCATGGCGGCGGCACAGGCGGCAGTCGCGGTGGTTAGGCTCACAAGCAAGGGGAGAGGCGCCACTATTGGAGTCCACGAGCGGCAGGCGGCTGTGAAGATCCAGACTGCTTTCAGAGGCTATTTGGTAATGATAATTAGAAGCCTTTTCTATTAAATCCTACTATCCTTAGATTTAATCTGATTCCAAATGCTTATGAAATTTTAGCTCACAGGATTGATTGCTCGGTGAATTTGATACCTTCCCTTCTTTCTTGTCGCCATTTCATTTCCAATTACTACATTTACCTTTTTTGGTTGAACACACATTTTACTGCAAGAATCCATATTTATGGGTATCCTTCCCGGTTCATTTAAACCTGAACTTCCCGTCTTAGCTATTCTTTCCAGCTTCTAGATGTTCGAAGAGCGAATCGTACACTTTTATTTCTCCTTATTAGATTTATAATGGGTTCTCATCAATTCTTGACGATCGCTCTGGGGTATTTCTGTTACTTACTACTATCTTCTGTCAAGTAATTATGGAGTTCCCTACTATTTCTTAATCCGTTGTCTTCTTAATCCAGTTCACTCTTGTCCCCCATTTCTGAATGGAATTTATAAAGTTGGGCAACTTAATGACTTTTTTCTCTTGTTCCGCATCTCCTGTTTGGCAATTGATAAACCTTCTTGTTTAATTTGTTTAGCATCATGGGATTAATTCCCTGGATTGCCTTGTCTGCAGGCAAAGAAAGCTCTCCGAGCTCTCAAAGCACTTGTTAAGTTGCAGGCCCTAGTTCGAGGCTATCTAGTTCGCAAGCAGGCAGCGGCAACCCTTCAGAGAATGCAAGCTCTCATCAGAGCTCAGGCCACCGTTCGAGCTCAGAAGTGTCGCAATCTTCTTCCAAATGACCGGAGGTTTCAACCAGAAATCCGCTCCAGGGGATATCTGGTACGTTAAAATTTCCAATTTTTTCCAGTCAAGGCATCATAGGACAGCGGCAGTTGACTCCTTTCCCTTCCCGCCTCGATCACAGGAAAGGTTCGACGATACAAGGAGTGAACACTTGGCATCAGTCCACAGTCGAAGACTATCGGCGAGTCTTGACAATGCTTCCAATATTGGATTCGACCGGAGCCCAAAGATCGTCGAAATCGACACCGGCCGGCCCAGGTCGCGATCTGCCCGCCGGACCAGCCCCTCCGTTCCGGACCTGGCCGACGACCTCCCCCACCAGTCAATCTACTCCCCTCTCCCTTGCCAGATTCCGGCCCGGATCTCCATTCCCGGCCGCCGGAACTTCCAGGACTGCGACTGGTGCCTCACCGGCGAGAAATGCCGGTTCTCAGCCACAGCGCGGAGCACCCCCCGCTACATGAGTTACACCCGCGACATGCCAGGGACTCCAGCCAAGAGTTTGAGCGGCGCTGACGGAGTCTTCCGCCGGTTTCTAAACGCTCCCACTTGCCCAAGTTATATGGCAAACACTCAGTCCTTCGAGGCAAAAGTCCGGTCGCATAGCGCACCGAGGCAGAGGCCAGAGCCTGCCGGGACAAGAAAGAGGCTCCCTTTGAGTGAACTAATGGTGGAGTCTAGAGCCAGTCTCAGCGATGTTGGAATGCAGAAGTCTTGCACTCAAGCTCAAGAGGCTTTCGACTTCAGGAGTGCCGTTGTGGGCCGCATTGATAGGTCTTCAGAGTTGAGCTGGGAAGCAGAGAGGGAGATCTACTTGCAGAGGAAGTGGTAATCCGTGGAGTTCAAACTTTACCTCTTCTTTGCATTATTTATCCCTTTTCGTTTCCTGTTGCTGTAACAACATTGGAAGAGAAATCAGAGAGTAGTTTGGTGTCAATTCTTAGAATCTATCCAATTCTAAGTTTCCTTTGTTTCACGCCGGACTTTCATTTAAAAAATGTTAATTGTCTTATCACTGGAAGAGGAATAGCAGCTGGAGCTCGTATTTTGTGTGGACCTTTTTTCGAGGTTGTAGCGTTGTTATCTTTTGAAACGTACAAGAAGGCATTGTTCGCGTTGTTAGACCGGCTTCATTACCCAAAACCCAAGCAAAGTCCCGTCGATTGCATGGTTTCACTGCACAAAAAAAAAAAATTACCGGACATCGGCAAAATTTTTTTTAAACATCGGTAAAAAATTTTCTCAGTCAACATTTGCCAACGCTTTTTAAAAGCATCGGCTAATGACAACGCTTAAAAACGTCGTCGAAGTTAATATGTAATTGACGAAACTTTTCACAACGCTTTTTAGCGTTGTTAAATAACGACGCTTAAAAGCGTCGTTAAAAGCATCATCAGAAGCCAAAAAACCACCTCATTTTAGTTCCACATCGGCGGATCTGAAAAAAAACTGTTTATATAGCTAAACCCAACCACTTCGCACAGATGGAATGGAGGTACCGATCGGGAGATTGTTTGTATTTCTGAATGAAAGAGAAGATGCAGACCAGAAATGATAATTTTCTTGGTAAATGGTAATTCGCGACGCTTTAAAGCGTCGGGAAGGACGACGCTTTTGAAAGCGTTAGAAAATATTTTTTCCACTGTAGCATAGGCGACGCTTTACCGACGCTTTGGAAAGCGTCGGGATGTTTTCTACCTACCGACGCTTAAAAGCGTCGCTAATAGCCAAAAAAAAAAGCGTCGCTAATGTCCAAAACACCCTAAAATAAGAATAAGTGACTTCGACTCGAGCCCTTTAATTGGCGAGAGTCTCATTCTTATTTCATTGAGAATGCACCAATCATCCAAAACCTAATTATGGCTCTTTCCCATTATTTAACTCTCATTTGTCGGGTTAATAAAAAAGTTGATTTTCTAGAAATACCACTTTATTTAATTGATTTTTCAAAAATATCCCAATCTCCCATTTTGATTCCAATTTTCGTCATAAACAAATGCATCAGAAAATATAACAATTCCGATTTCCGTTCCAATCTAATTCAATCTCAATTCGATTTTGGTTATGAACCAAACACACCCTAAAATCATTCTCGGGACATCCACTACCTTCCTACATATAAGTCCTGAAGTTTATCTTCATTTTAAGCTATCATTAGTTATACAACAATGTTCTAGAGCATGAGCATGCTAATTGAAATCTATATATGGTACTTACTACCATGAGTAAATTTCTTTTAACTTTTATATTTATACTATTTTCCAAATGAACATACATAAATATTCAATTTCCAATGCATCCAGCATCCATGAAGCTGTCATTTTATGTTTGATAAAAGATGGATAACTTGCATATCAAGGGAAACATTTGTAAGGGTGCATCAATATAAACTATATACGCAGCAGAGAACTTTTTTCTTTTAAAAAAAACTGTGGATACTGAATTTAAGACATGAATGGTTGCCTATTCTTATGCTAAATTGTGAAGCAGTTGTTTACAACTTTAAAAATCAATAAAGAACGTAACCATATGTGATACTGTATGATAATTCAATAGAAAGATTTTGTTCAAAAATGGGAGAAGAGCGAGAAAGCATTTCTTGCAGCAAGCTAGCTTCAAAGAAATCGGCCCTGCTAGACACCATCCCCGCATTATAAATGTTAGGAATAGTTGACTTGCTTATATTTGGCTTTTTTTTTGAAGAGCAATTTTTTTTTAGATACAATTATTGCTCATTAGAATCAAAAAAAAAATAATAACTTAAAATTGGAAGAACAACGTACCTCCTAATCTGTCAGAAAGAATCTCTTCTAAAGCAGGGGTTGCCATCATCCCTTCTTTTTCTTTCTCTAAATTCAGTCGATTAGAACGCCACACAGAATGAGAGAAGCCTTGCGAGCAGCATCATGGAAATATATATTGTCTCCTTCCTGGCAAGGTACGGTGCCCTTGAGACTTTGGATTGCGATCACGTGGGAGGGAGGTCAGAGTCGTGGAGGCAAGTGGTAGAGCAGTAGGTGATGCCGATACTTCACGCCGCTTTGAATCTTGCTCTCTCTTTTAAATTTCTTTTCAGTAATGAATAGATTTTGATTTGATTGATCGGAGGGCTTGGGAGGATGTGCACATGGCTAAACTTCCCCCGTGTACTTTTCTTCTTTCTCCCTTCTCAGTCTCTCACTCCTCCGCAGCCCAATTAGGCCCGATGCTTGCATCACCACCGCCATCACCTCCCTAACCGAAATTCCCTGGGCAAGTTTGAAATGCAGGCCCCAACTTCAACCACCCCATTTCTTATTTTTTTATCAAGTTTTTTTTAACCCTTGTTTCCTAAATAAATCTAGAAAAATATCTGACAATTTAGGATTTGGGGGGGATAGATGGCAATGAGTGAGGAGGTGGTCAATAATAGTTAGATGGCCAAGAAATGTTGGGAGTGGGAGAGCAGCTGAGAAGGGATTGAGGAAGGGATAGGCCATAAGACTTCGAGCTCAAGCCATGAATGGAAGAGAAGAAGATGATTGAATGGGCAATTGAGATTTTTTATTTTTTTTTGTTAATTTAACGTCAAATTTGCATCTTACTTTGTTGGAGTTATGAACCATATATCTAGAGCAAATTTAAACGAAAGGGCATAAAGCCTTTTAGCGCATCGCTAAATGTTTTTCTTAGATGGCAAAGAAAGAAGGAAAACAAAAAAATAAAATTGTCTCTAAATTATAATGATCGTGCACAAATTCTTAAACAAATGTCTGTCCATTGGTATGCTGGTACAAACTTAATCCAAGATACTCACTGTAATTTAAATAAATATTTTTTAAACTAATTTATAAATAATAAAAGATAAATCTTTATATATAATTTTGATAAAATATTAAATGTGATTTTCAATATCCCCTTCGTCTTAATCTCCCCATTCTCTTCCCTTTGTCCGCCTACACCGCCCTCTTTAATCACCTGCATTGTTACCGGCTCTCTCCATGACGTGCGCTCTCATCGTCCCCACTACCACCTGATCGCGAACTCCTCCATCATTTCAAGATATGACTGACGATCCTCATCTTGTGTCCTTGGACGGTGAGGATTGGATCAGTTGTCATCTATTTCAAATTTCAAAAAAATGGGAGTGCAGACCGGGAACACGGAGACGACCGATCCGTGCGTCTATGACATACGCTACGGGTTGTACAGAGAATCGGGTTTGTGACGTCATATCAGGACCCTTGAGTACGTAGGAAACTTCCACTGAACGAATCTCTTACGAAGCATGATCTTATTTATCTGACATGAGTGAAATTTCACAAGCTAATTCTCTTTGGTACAACGAATTATTATTTTACAATAAAGGTGGTTTGGGTAAGATGTGGCTTCTCCATCAATTTACGATGGATTTCTTTGTACCCGCCTTTTCTTTTTTGTTACCTTTTCCTCACCTGTGAGGTTGTGAGTGCGATCCCGCGTCAGAGTGGGCTAAGGTTGTGCCCCAGTGACCAGTGTGTTCGTTTTGATGGAAGACGACGGCAAACGAGTGAAAGCTGAATTCGCGGGATCCATGGTTGATAAAAAACAAAGGAAAGACTAAATACATTATTACCTAAGTCATCAGATGATATATAAATGCTAGGCAAAAATCTTTATATCTTAATTTTTGGAGCAAAGCTATGAACGGCCTAGGCAGACCTAAACCATGCATGACGGGTGTTACAGACTAGCTTGATTATATTGAAGGACGACTCGACCACTGTAATCAACTGAATTAGGATGGCTCGAATACGCGGTAAAGCAAGACATATCCTGCTTCGAGATATTTGGACGGTGGTGAGTGATGGAGTAGTCTTTCTGGCTAAGTATGTGTTTAGAAAGATCAATAAAGTCGCAGACTAGGTGGCTTCTTATATAGCCTACAACTTCGGAGTACTATGTAGATTGTGAAGGTAGAGTTGTCTAGGGCACTCTAAAATTTATTTTTTTTATTTTATTAAATGTATCCGTACTCGTAGCGTAGGAACTGTCTATTTTTAGGGAAAAAAGAAGAAAAAAAAAACTTGGCAAGAGGACTTGGACATCTTTAGCAGCCAGTGATCCTGTTGCTAGCTTTTTGGTATTTTAAAATTGTGCCGTTCATGTCAAGTTCCAGAGCATGGGGGGAAAGAAAAGAGCAAACACTCCATCTTTTTTTAAATCGGCGATCCTCCCCTGCTTCGCTCTTTGTTCCTTGAGTGTATGCAAACACAACTGCCTTTTTTTTTTTTGGGTACAGACGAGGAAGCCTAGAAGCAAACCCATAGTGAAGAAAGACCATAAGCATCAGCAACCATCAGGTATGCCAATTGGAGAGGTAAAACACAGCTGCAGAGGCCACTGATTTGGGAGACTTGTAGATTGGTTAGGGGGATGAGTTCCTTCCAGCCAGTACATGTATATCGGAAGGCGAACAGAGCTTCAGACTGGATTGCCTCTTATATTGCTCGATACTTCAGTGATATTATTTGGACTAGTGTCACTGAGATTCTATTTTTCTTGTATCATTTTATCTCTTTTGACTTGGTAGATTGTACCAATGTAAGAGTTACATGAATGCCATTTTTACCACACACAAAAAAAAAAGAGGCCAACGGGTATTTGACCTAATTCCCTCTCGATATATACGTGTAGCTTTGAAGGCTCAAATAACGTTTTTCAGCTGCAAAATATCCTTAAGTAGAGGATTCATATGATGTAAAATACATTGGTTCTGATTAGGATCTCCGCTTTTTATGATGAATGGATTTTGATCTATTCTTTATACCTCAGGCCAAACAAATAGCATCAAGATAGGCAATCTCTTGTATCACTAATCGTGCTTGGTTAGGGTCATGAGAAGAAGGATGGATAGAGATAGAAGCATGAATGGGAATGAAAGGATGGCTCACTCCTATCCACTGTTTGGTTCAAAAAATTTTAAAAAGGATGGATGAAAAAGAAAAAATTGCCCATCCATCATACCTCGCTAATTTGCACCTTTCTAATTTGGAAGGATGGATGGAGCATGTGAGGATAGGTTTCTATGTTGGTAAGATTACTTCTCATTATTTTTTTTTGATAAAACCTTAACATTTCTTTTATTTTTTATTTATATTCACTATTTTTATTTAATTAGTTATATAAAATTAATTAACTATTTAATTTAAATTATAAATTAATTAGTTATTTATATAATTAATATAAGAAATAAATTAATTTAAATATAATTAATTTATAACACCATTTATTAAATTAAATTAAAATTAAATATATATATATATATATAATTTTTTATATATTATAAATTACAAAGATTATAAGTATATATTTTTCTACTTTTTTAGTATATATAAGTATTATAAATTGATGATAATAATAATAATAATAATAATTTTTAATCAAAGGTTAGTCTAGTAAAAATGAAATATAAATATTATGCATCTTCTCTTTCATTCCTTCTATACCAAGCAGAGGAGAGGATTACTCCCATCAATTCTTCCATGTTTCACAAAATACATGGAAGGATGGATGGAACATCCATCCATTCTATTCTTCATCCATCCTTTTTCTTCTATCCATTCTTCCTCCAATCTACAAAAAAAAAAAAAAAAAAAAAAAAAAAAAAAAAAAAAAAAAAAAAAAAAAACCTTCTCCCATATAATCAGAAAGCAATAGCAGATTTTTTTTTCTCCTCGGCTTCATTGATAATCATATATTTATCTCCACGGATGAGTAGAAGAATCCATCTCAAAGTCTATGAAATTAGTCATCGATATTTTTCATGACTTCATGATGGATGCATAAAACCATATAATAAATCATAACAAAATGCTATTTATTTATGACAACGTGAAGATGACACCAGAATCACCAGCCCCGTTACAAGATCTACCTGATGCTGTACGCTGTAAAAACAGAATCTTAATCAATCATTTATAAATAAGTTAGTTATGAAAGTAAAACCCAAGCCTAGATGTAAGAAGGTGAAACATTATCCATTTGCCTCAAATTTTAATGCGACCGTGGCTTGGTCCCTTTCACGTCAGAATCATTTGTGATTATTTCATGAAAGAAACTCGGATACCTTCTAGATTTTAGGTGTTTACATATTTATTGACGTCCTTCGGCCGGTCTCATCAATTATTATAGTTGTCGGACCCCGGTCAAGTTACTGCGGGCTTCAGCTAACTCCATGACTGCGGTCAAAAACCTATAGCTACCAAATATAATTTCCCCGCGCTCGTAGTTGAACCAAGGAAAATATCCACTAATGTAGTTAGATAAATCCGGCACAAAATATTTGGTAGCTGTTGCTGGAAATTGGACCCGAGGGTGACCACTCGGCCGAGGGGGAGGAGCTCCGGTGCGAGTCGGTGGGCGGTGATCCGTCGGCGGGCGGCGTCCTTCGAAAGACCTGCAAGAAGCCGGAGGCCGGGGTTTCCGGCGCCGGCCCTCCGATGCCTAAGTCAGAGGGGGACTTAATTTGGAGAAGAAGATGGACTGTAAGAAAAAGTCCGAAGCCCTCTCTTCGAAGGAGGAACCCTTTTAGAGAGAGAAGCTCCCATTTTATAGGGGGAGTGCCAGGGTTACATATGATGTGACTGAGCGAATTAATGAATTACCGTCATGATTTGACGTAGGCATGGAAGTAATGAGTTGCTGTGGATGGCTCGTTCCCATCATGGGAGGAGATGGCGTGCAGCCAGAGCTTGCTTGTAGCGTGCAGTGCAGTCCATTCTTGGGAATGATGAGGCGTTGACAGTTGTAGCAGGGTATGGTCCCTGGTTGATATGTCGTGGCATGGCCAACAAGTAAAGCATGGTGCGGTGAGGCTGTTGCAGAGCATGGCTGCAGCATATGGACGACGAGATCGGCCTTCTGTGCTCGGCCTTCTGAGCTCGGCAGCCTTCATGAGCTCGACCTGGATGAGCTCGGCAGCCTTCTGTGCTCGGTATTCTGAGCTCGGCAGCCTTCATGAGCTCGGCTTGGAAGAGCTCGGCAGCCTTCTGTGCTCGGTATTCTGAGCTCGACCTGGATGAGCTCGGCAGCCTTCTGTGCTCGGTATTCTGAGCTCAACCTTGCTGTCGGATTTGGGTGCTTTGCTTGTGCTTGTGGGATGGTCCATTTTTCCCCCAACAATAGCTATTAATGGTGCAACGGAGCTTAGGCACAAAATTGTGGGCCCTGCTTGGCATTATCTTGTCGACGCCATCTTAAAAGGCTAATGGAAATAATGCGACTTTTGCTTGCAAGGATGCAATTTGCGAGATTTTTTCCCTCCTCTCTCTGTATCCTTTCCTTCTCTCTTCAGCTATCCCGTCGGATCCCACCGGATCCAGCAAGATTCTCCCCAGCAGGACCTTAAATGAGTCCGGAGATGGCACGATTGGCTCGCACAGAGATGGGTTAAATGACCCCTAGAAGGCTTGTGACTTTGGGGGACCAAATGGGCCAAACTCTCATATAAATGCCATGCACTAACTTGTAAACATCATCTCAAGGTGAATGGAAATCATGTGACTTTTGCTTGTAAGGACGCAATTAGTGCTGGCTTTTGAATGAAGAGCAGGTACAACCAGAGAGCAAGAAGAATTGAAGGCCAAATATGATGGGTTCGGGTTGAAAGTATGATTGTTCTTCTTCCACGACGGCCACAGTTGGATTCTGCATTGCAACCTCTTTCTTGCATCTGTTTTCATAGATCTCGAAACGGCAACAGGACAATCTTGAAGGAAGGTGAGTCATTCTATCGCGCAAAAGATACGACCGAGAGCACGCATTGAATAGAGCTTAAAAGTGGTCCACTATTGTTTAATACAACAGAGGAGCAGGTACCGTTGTCTACATGAACACTTCGTTATCGACACTAGTGGGCGTAACCGAGCTAAGAGGAAAGGCACTACATTAATGTATAGTTATAGTTCTATCAGGCATGTCTGTTTTAGGAGGACAGAGCGTTCATTTAAGTCAGAGGAATGATTATACGGTTGGTGGCCTTTTCCCTCTCTCTCCGTATGGGAGGATAGGGACCTTTTCTACTTCTATACTTTTCTTTTCATCTTTGAGAATTAACGGATGGAGAGGATCACAGGTTGAATAAAACAGTTCTTAAAAGGATTTTTATTTTTAATTTTTATGTTTTGTTTGGGGGGAGGCTTGCTTTAGCAATTTCGTAATCAATCGATCCAGTATTAAATAATGACAAATCTCATGAGTCATATAGATTTTAGTGCTATATGATAAAATTTTGCAAGTTAACCCAACCTCTTTATGCTACATGGCAAAGAACTCTTCATGAGCACATGACAGAGACGTAGCGCAACGGTCAGAAAGAAATGGTGAGGCACAATTTATAAAGTAGGAGATTTCAGAAGCTGATCATTTTCTCCCCGTTATATTATGATTACGATATTCCAAGTATACCATCCGTGCACAAACACAGAGAGATAGGCTAACTTTTTCTTCGGAACTTGAGCAACATATATGGTTGTAGGTTTTGAGACCAGTTATGCGATATGAGGTTCAGAGACTTTTTGATATATTTTGGTAAATGATTGTGTCCAGAGTCATTGATGTGCCAGATCATAAGAGATTATAGAGATCCCTAGTCCTGCTCTTGATGAACCTAAATCTTTCCATCCAAGTTTATCTTGTAAATCATTAACCGGCACAGCCAATGCAAAGGCAAGATCTTCTCTCAAGACATGGAAGATAAGCACCGAATCCACTTCCTTTTTCCTTCAACTAACGTGTCCTTCGGCAATAGATTTTCCACGGCCTCACAATTCATCGGGGATGGGAGAAAACCATGGATCACTGAAGGCACTGACCAATCTGCCATAACCTATGCTCCATTGGATGCAGGTCATCACTGTTGGAGTGCGAGCGCACACAGTTTATGTAATACCCCAGGAAAAAAAAGGGGGCTTGTGGGCCGGCCCGAATGGTCTAGGCCCAAACTAGACCTGTGCTTGGCACGGGGGCAATCGGGGAGGAAGACCCCGGCTGGGGTCTTCTTCCTCCCCAATTTCGATGGAGGAGGGATTCCTGAGGGATCTCGGAGATCTTGCCTATATAAAACTCCTCCCTCTCCTCTGTTTTTCTCCACCCAAATCGTCGGAAATCGCCGTCGAATCCGAAGCGCCTCTTCCGAGTCCTTCATCCTTGATTCGTTGCCGGATAGTCGCCGGAGAGCCATACGGGACCGAGGTAAGGCTCCTCCTTCTCCTTCCCTTTCTTCTTTGTTGTTTCCGACCTTGTTCGTTGTGATTGGAGCCGATGCATCATTAGAAAATCGCCGAAACATGGATGCCCTGTTTCGGTCCTCATCCCTCTTGTTTCGGCACTGCCGGCCGCCGGTTTGGCCGGGGCTGGGGCTGGGGCCGCCATCAAGTGGGGGCCGGGCCACCATGGCCACCGCCCCTTGGACCTCTGAGGGGGGGAGGGGAAGGAGGCGGCCGAACGTGAGGAGAGGAGAGAGAAGGTTTCTCTCTCTTCTTCCGCTCTCCTCTCTTTCTCTCTCCTCTCCCTTGATTTCTCTCTTCCGTTCTATGTTTCGATCTCTTGGGATTCTCTCTATGAGACTTTCTCACTCTATGGGTTTTCTCTCTAAATTTTCTCTCTCCAATTTCTCTCTCTAGATTGGAGTTTTCTTTCTCTAGTTTGATCCGAGGAGACCATTGTTTTTGGGTTGTCAGATACTCCGGATAATTTTTAATATTGATTTGGTTCTGTAGGGTAACAAACTGTTGGACAAAGAG
>JAOXJJ010001100.1:18624134-18655291 GCA_025769935.1 Phoenix roebelenii | reverse complement strand
CTAGACATGTAAAATGGGTTGGACTAACCTTGTCATGAGATAGCCTTTACGAGCTTATGCGTAGGATAGCTGCCACGGGCTGATGCGTGGGATAGCCTCCATGGGCTTACGCGTGGGATAGCTTCTATGAGCTTATGCCTATGATAGCCTCTACGGGCTTACGCGTGGGATAACTGCCACGAGATGATGCGTGGGATAGCCTCCATGGGCTTACGCGTAGGATAGCTTCTACGAGTTTATGCGTAGGATAGCCTCCATGGGCTTACGCGTGGAATTTATGCAGTCTTGGACTGGGACATGATCTTGGTTAGTCCAAAATCAAAAGTGAAAAGTCTGAAAACTTGGGAATCAGAATAATACGTGAATGGATCATATACTGTGAAAAATGATTTATGTATATGAAATGGTTATATATATTTGTTATTTGTTGAACCTTTGAAATGATGAAATGACATTTATTTAATGCTTTGATTATTTTATTATTATTACTGTGTGTGGCTGTTGGGATTCTTACTGGACTGGAAAAGCTCATACTACATTTACATTTTTTTCAGAGGCACTGGATTCGTAGAATCTGTCGGGTGGGACAAGAAGTGAGCTCGATCTGGAGTCAGACTACTAGATAGTTAAAAGCAGCTTATCTTTTATTGATGAACATTTGAAGATCTTGTAATTGAATCAAATTGATTATCTGGACATGTTGAATTTGTCAATTTGAATTAATTAATTAGTTGTGAATTTATTGGAATTTTTGTTTATCTTAGGTCTTGCATGAACCTTAGGGCACTGCTCTAGGGCTCATGCGGCTGGTCACGTACCGGACCCGGTTGATGGGTTCGGGGCATGACAGTTTTCGCCAAAGGAATGAACTCATGTGGCTTGGGACTAGGGTAGAGGAATGAACTTTGAGCCATTGAGCTTGATAACACCAATTTATGTGTCAGCAACAAGCAGCCAATGAAACCCAACTTTCCAGCTAATTGTTTTGTGAGATTATGAAATGGACAGGGATAGTGCCCCTCCTATTCTATAACTGTCCCAATTTTGGAGTAAATTTGTAAGAACAAGAAAAAAAAAATTCCCTCAAACTAGTCATCAAATAAAGACCTGCAAGAGTCAATATTAGACTCTGTTTCTTGATTGAAACACAACAAAATATGGAAAAGAGAGGTAGCAAACGATGAAGAGCAGGTATATTTTCTCATTCATTGGGCTTCTTAACCTGCAAACTTGAATTGCTTAAAAGGAACACAAAAACCTGGGAATAATGTGATTCTGCTCATATTGACTAGAATTGGAGAGTATATTTTAAATGGAGAGAGAGATTAGGACCGGATAATAGAAAAATCCACAGCTCCATGTATCAAACCCATCGACAAGCTAACCTACTATTTTGCAGGTTAGATTGAGTACAATTTGGAATAAGTATTATATACTAATCCAAGCCAATAAGTTATGGTAGATAAAATAATTACTTAGATTTGGTACATGTAGTGTATATGAGTGATTTTATAGATGGTTGTGATTTTTTGACGTGATGCATGCATTGTAAAAAATATATCATGTGTGGTTGCAAACATAGGATTTATCATCATTTTGCTATTTATATGTACAACACAAAACACAATTGTCCATTCGGTTGCAATTCCATTGTATGCAATTGAAATGTAACTTCCGCACAGAGTATATGGTCAAGAAATGGTAAAAAAGGTGATTGACTTCTATCATCATTTTAGTAAAGAATCAGTCTATTTATTTGTCACCTTCAACCATGATTAAAGGAGAGGTGAAAAGAAGATCCTTGCTCTTTAGTCTTCACAAAGAAAAAGAGAAAAAAAATGGAAACAATATCTCACTGCCTTTATTATATCTATCTAGCTTCATTCTAACTAGTGCAAATCATTTTTGCCGGTCTCACACTCAAACACGTTAATATTTGTTTCATAATAGAATCCAGACACATAATCCATGGATTTGAACACAATCATGTTCGTTACAAGTCATATGGGTGGTGTAGCTTAAATAGCTGTCTCCAAACCTCTTTTGTACTCCAGTGGCGCACCTAAGCTTGTGGTAATACAAGAGCCGTTCATTCCATTCGATATTATTCCCTAATAATACTGATCCAGCAACATGACAATAATGTAACCAATGTACGGTGCAACCTTGGTCAAGCATTAGTTTAGTTTCCTATGCCGATGATCATAGATTAAGAATGGGCACAAAAACTGCCAAATTTTAATTAGGTCTGGCCTGAAGTGCAACTAAAAATAAATATTGTTTAGGCCAAAGGTCCAATCATGATCAACTTTATTGCACAAGGACATATATTATTTTTTTATATTTATTTTTTTAAAAAAATTTGATACTATTTTTTTACATTAGTATACACTGCTCTTTTGTAGACGATTAACCCGGTAACACCTGCGTCCAATTAGTGCGGGCTTAACAGACTTGATATGATATTTTACAGGTAATAACGTTTCTATATATCACGACTTACACCGTATTCCATGATCGATCGTCCACCCTGCAGCCCATGAACCCAGCTGCCGACTCACGAGTAACTGACTTTATGTATGCTTTATACACGACTCACACTGTATCCGTATCCCATCGTACTTAGCGCGTCCAATTCGCGCGCCCGAAGTTTAAACGACCTAGCATTTTGTACATAAACAACATCTGTATACACGACTGATATCGTATTTCCATCGCTAGCCTATAAAAAGCCTTCCCCCCTCCCTCTCTCGTATCTCCCTCCTTCCCGCATTCGGAGCAGGGCGTGTTTCCTCTTCCCTCCCTCCAATCTCGTTCACGACGAATGCCCCGATCGAACTCCTCCGTCCGCCGTAGAAGAAGAATTGCTATCGTCGTGCGGATACGAAGCTTCTCATCAGGTCAAGGTATGAGTTCTTAGCCTTTTCCTTTTCGTTCTTGTTGCTTTTTGATCTTGTTTCTTGAGATCTATCACATTAAAGTTTCTTCTTCTATACGAGTTCTTGACCTTCCGTTTCGATCGTTCTTGAGATCTCTCGCGTGAAAATTTAGGTTTCCGACTTGGATTTTCGGTGGACTTTCTGCTGTTGTTTTTATTTCTATAGATATATAGAGACTTTAATGGAGAAATTAGGGTTTCTATGATAGGTATGTTGTGAAGCGTACTGATCCGATACCATGAAACGGCATCAAGATGTGGCATTAGTTGATTCCCAAGCTTTCTTGCTCGACTTTTTATCTTTTTCTTTGAGAATTATAAGTGTGTTTTTTAGAGAAACCAATTCAGAGTTTATATCTTTGTGCTAGTGTATTCCGGATCAGGCATATTGAGGTTTTCTTGAACCCGCATGAAGGTATGTTTAGGGTTCGTCTTTTTCTATTTCTTATTTGCTTCTGCATGATCCATCATTAGGTTTTTCTGCATACAATAGATGACATGATTTAACTTTCTTGGTGCAAGATTAAGTTGCAGAAGAAATATTCTGTTTCGTAATAGATAATTCTCGTGTAATTTGGTTTGAAATTTTGTTATATTGCTTGTGATATATGATCTATTGTTATCACTGATTGTAGCATCTGTTGCGAAAGATTTTGTTTTCTAGTGCAGTTTTTTTTTTGTCTTCTGTGAAGCCACTTTTACTGTAATCGCCTTCTTTATGGTGTCTATTAATGAATATTTTAATTTATTTCTCCGAAGAATTAGGTTTACGGGAATAAACTGTCTCACTGCTCTGCAATCCAATTTTGTGAAATAACGTGCTGTATATTCTATTAGTTCTCATAATGACAAACTTGTGTTTATGGTGCAATATCAAGTTCAGTTTTCTTCTCACTTCTTTCTTGGGGCCTGGACATTTTTCTAGTCTTGCTTATGCTGTCTATGTGATGTGTTTTGATTATGATGGGATGGGACCATCAGTTCTCAAATTTTAGGTAAGTTGTGGATGTCCTTTTCCAATATCTTTAACTGCACCCATAGTTTTCAGAGTTTCTTGAAGAATGTCCTTTGATATTCACACAGAACACTGATGAAAATTATAATCTAAAGGTAAAAGAATACTGTGAGTTAGGGGCAACAACAGGCTCGTGGAGTAGAGAACCAGAATGATGCATTAAATGCATGAATTCACTTCCATGAGGAGACTTGATCAGTTGATATCCTGAGGTTGATAAATTCAACAACTTTTGCTCATCAAGATGATACTAGCCATTTCTATGTTGAGAAAACAGGTAATCTTGAGATTCACATTGGAATTTAATTTTCTCTAACATACTCTGTTAGAATCCTTTTGGCTTAGAAATCATGAAATGTAGAACTATCTTATTGTTTATATGCATGAATTTAAGAAGAAGTCATTATGTTATGCAGTTGATGGTCTCTGATGCTTCAGATAATGAGGTTGATCTGAAGTTGATTATAGAAGTAAAATTTCAATGCTTTAACTAGTCTCAACCAAACTATTTGAGTCCTCTTTGTATAAGCATTTTTCTCATTTATTCCTGCTAATGACAATATGATCCATTATTCCATGCTTCTTGAAAAACTACTTCAATCTATATTTTGTCAACTGCCTCAACTGCACTTTAAAGACCATTAGTGCCTGGACCATATCGTTGTGTCAAAACATATTTTTGCTGTAATTGTGGTGCTTAGAGAGCTAATTTTCTGTAAAACCATTGAGCAACTAATTCTAAGTATTGAAAAAATGGTCATACCTTGAACATGTCAACTGTTCCATGTATAACTGTCTAACTTGATCTGTGTCATTCTCCAGAAGTGCAAAACCCATATATAATGAAAGGGATGTGTTTGGCAGTTAATACTGAGCAACTGATGCAGATATCTAAGGGCTTGGCAAGCTCAAATTAATATTTGGCCGGAGCAATCATGGTTCATCGAACCCCAGAAGCTCAAATTAATATTGATGAAGTTATTAAAGAGAAAAAAAGACTCACCCCAGAAGTTCACGTTATTACTTTTGTTAAATTACATCGAACTGTTGCCTTGATCTTTTAAATATGCGATCTGTTATCCTTTCGTACTCTTTCTGATACACATTTGATTGCCTCCTTTAGGTTTACGAACATTCCAGAGGATTATGAAATTGAATGCAAATCCAGTTAGAGGGTGCAGAAATTTGATGATCTGTCTGTAACTACTTTGGATCATTAATGCATACAAAACATTGTGGTGTTCTCATGGCATGTGATATTTAACAAGTATGACTTATGACTATTCGGCATTGACTCATTAATGACATGGTTGCCTGTGCAGAGTTCCCATTGACGGTAATTATGTGTATGGTTTTGTAAAAACTAGGGTGAACTCTTGCACCACCTAACTTGGCACACACTTTTGTTTATAAAAGTTGTGTTTTATTGCAAAAAAGTGGAAAGTAATTGTGATAAATTATTGGAGGTTGGCTTTAGAAAACTGAAATCCAGGATTCATATTTTCTAATCACTATAATACAAAAAAAATACATTATTTTCAGGTTTTCAATTAAGCAATTCATGTAACATTTCTTTTTTGAGTTACTCATTTTTTTACTATCACAGCCTTCTAACTAATATTGGACTGACAGTTTATGGTCTATGAAGGGTTAATAGATATTACAACAAACTCAGTTGATGATACGTGACTCATGGATGACTTGAAAGTTGGTCTGACGTGTCACTCTGTCTTTTGTGTTTGTAAATGCTTACTGAGTATTTCCCCCACTCTTTAAGAGAGGGAGAGAGATACCTGTTATATGTCATCTTAGCAGTTACGGAGACTTATGATTCAGTAAGTTCCGTAAATGCTGAATTATATCTCCAATTGCTTACTTATATAATTTCTGCATTTTTCTAAACTTGCCTATGCGATTCTGTTGATTTGTTTTGATCATGATTAGATGCAGAATCATCAGTCTAGAAAATCTTCACATAGCTGGTAAGTGATGGGTCTCCTCTCCAATGTCTTTAATTGCACTTGCAGTTTTGCGAGTTTCTTGAGGAATGTGCTCTGTGATATTCACACATAACACTAATGCATAAATTAAAGGCAAAAGCAATATTTGGAGCAAAGGAAATGACAACAGCAGCCATGTGGACTAGAGAACCATAATAATGAAAGTTACCATGAGGAGCCTTAATCACTTGATGTCCTAAGCTTGATATATTTGGCAACAACATCTCATCAAGATTATTCTAGCCTTACTGATGGTAAGAAAATAGATATTCAAAGCTTAGCTATGTTATTTAATTTTCTGAGGCATCCTTTGTTAGAGTCCTTTTGACTCGGGAATCATGGCACATTGTTTATAACTTTATATGCGTCAATTTAAGACAAAACCATTATGTTATGCATTATGTGATTGATAGTCTCTGATGGTTTAGATGACAAGGCTGATTTGAAGTTGATTTTAGCTGAGTTTTACTCCCAGAAAAACTACAGTCATGGTTAACTAGCCTCAATTATTCGGGTCATTCTTTTGTAGCGATTTTGCACTTTTAGTCACTTCATTTTTGTTAATGACAACATGTTCTATCATTCCAATCTTCTTGGATAAAAACCTCCATCTGTATTTTCTCAGGTCTATCTCTCCTCTTTCTTAACCTTGTGAGTACCTTTTCTTGTGGCAGGAAAGACCAGCCTATAATGGATGATTGAATGCTACGTTGGGCCTTTGACCATGCCTTTCTCTTAGTACTATAGCTGGATGTTAGTTATGTCTCTATCTCATTAGGTTCTTGAGCAAGTCTTGGAGGGAAATAATTTGTGGGTGCTGCCTGTCTGATCTTGGTAGGGTGGTGGTTATGTATTGATCTTGTTATCTTTCGGGTAGTTTTTGGAAAGATTAGTAGAATGGGGTGGATTATTAAATTCCTAACCTCAATTTATTTTGCTCTAGATGGAGTTGCTGACAATGGTGTTTTATTGTTCATTGTTATAATATTACATAACTTATAGTTCGACTATTCCCTCTTATCCCATAGCTTTTGTTATCGTCTAAATTTAGTGTGGTTCCGTTACAGATATAAAACAACAACTAAATGCACAACTGTAATGGATGGCAGAAGCCATGGCTTACATCTGTTTTTTCTTGTTTTTTTAATATACAGATGAAACTTGCGTGAATGAGTTCAACCTCGAATTCATGCAGAA
Source organism: Phoenix roebelenii (assembly GCA_025769935.1). NCBI lineage: Eukaryota > Viridiplantae > Streptophyta > Magnoliopsida > Arecales > Arecaceae > Phoenix > Phoenix roebelenii. The sequence goes on along the minus strand of JAOXJJ010001100.1, from coordinate 18,648,141 downwards.
GAGCCCAAATGGAACAATCAGGAATATTTTTAAAATTTGGATGGTTGGATAAATCACTAGTGCTAGGTAACAATATTTTTGTGTATAGGCATCCTTTTGCTGTAGTTTCAGAGTGAAATGTAAAAACATTCTGCATTTTGTTCAAGGTGTTGAAAAATGATGTTATGCCCTGAAAGTATGTAATTATGCCATATATATATCATATATGCCTAACTTCTTCTGTGTTGGTCCCAGGACAGACAGAAGCAATATTATATTGGAAGGAATTTACTTGGTTATCAGTAACGAGAACTGATGCAGTTGTCTGAAGGAATGTACTTGATGATCAGTAATGAGAAACTGATGCAGTTGTCTAAGTGTCTGACAAGCTCCGATTTGTATTTGGTAGGAGTAATCCTGTTTGAGGATGAAGTTTCTGCCAAGGGAGAAAAAGCCTAAACTACATCTTAGTGTTGCCTTATAATTTTTCATCCCCTTCTAAATCTACAGTGGTTATCATATCTAGCTGTTTCTTTTGCATATTTAATTGCATCCTGCTGGTTTAAGGATTTTCTAGGTTGTGTATGAGACTGAATGGAAATCCAAGTTACAGGCTGCAGAAGCTTGATGAGCTGCCTCCAACTTCTTAGCATCGTTGGCACATTCAAGTCTTTGTAGTTTTCTCACATCGTGATATTTAACAGGCATGAGTTATGAACAATGTCTCATTAAGGACATGGGTTGACTATGCACTTGATAGTGAAGGTGGTTTATTCGTTGGATGACAAAAACTGATGGAGATGTGTAGGGTGGCATTTCTTAGCACAAGGTTTGAGCTCTTGCGCCACCAATCTTAGTAAGCACTTAAACAACTTGTGTTTTTATTGCAAAAGTTCAAAGTAATTTGATAAATTTTTGGATTTTGGCTTTCAAGAATCAAGTTTAGGAATTCATATTTCTATCAACAGTTCAATACACATGCATAAAAACACAGACATACACAGTATGTTTAGGCTTCGGATCTCTGTTTGATGACATAAATATTGGTATTACTCATAGCAAATCCGGCTTGCTTGTCTGAAAAAGCCATGTATTTAAGTCTCTGCTATGAACTTCATATTTATTCAAATCTTACGCTATAATACATGGTGGAGTAGGACCTTGATAGTATCAAAATGTATATTGCAGAATGTGCTTCTATCAGATATTGAATATTTTAATGGTTTGCAAAGAAGAGATGCTGCTGCATTTCCATCGTTAAAATTTAAACATGCATCCTGAACTCAGAACATCTATGCATATTGCAATAACTTTTTTATCTGTGGGAATTGCTCTATATCTGGTTTCAATTATTTCTTGTTTATCCGTTGACTGTTAAGCCTTTTATTTTCTGAAAATGTTGTGTGTTCAATTTAAACATCCATGCTGTATCATTCAATTTATTTTCCGTAACTGCCGTTTGTTCAATTTAAATTTTTGAAGTTATGGGTTTTTTTAACTTATTAGCAGTTTCATCTTATATTTGGTTAATTCTTTATCAATTGATGGTGTTTTATCAATGGATCTATGACTAAATTGTTTATTTAATTTTCTTTTTTCCCCTTTTTTTAAAAAAACAAAAAGGGCCCTTCATTATCACTTTCACAAGTGAATATCATTGACTTGTTCCAAGTTTGTTTTAGTTTCCACTTTAATCTATAGATCTTTGTTTTTGCAATAAAGAATTTGTTGCTTAAAAATTGGTGAGCTTTCAGTTACTGTGGGCATGAAATTTCTTGATAAAATACTTCCTGCCACTCTGGAATGTGCAGAGATAGCAAACTTTGGTGCAAGGATAAGGTTGCTCCATTATGACATGGAGGTCATGGGTTTGAAACATGAAAAAAATCTCTTTGCGGGTGGAGGTAAGACTGCATACATCAAACCCTCCTTAAATCCTGTAAAGACAGGAGCCTCATACACAAGGCCACCCTTTTTACTTTGGAATGTGATGAAGAATAGCCTGACATTTAGCTAATTTGAGCATGCTGAGAATAAAGCATTTTTTGCTGGTGGATACTTTACTTAAAGGTTTTAGGTATTGTGAGTTGCACGTGTAGTCATGTGATAACGTGGTACATACCATTATCATACAGTGGTAATGTGACATATAGATCGACATGCAATACATTGCACGAATGTGGGTTTGGCATGGATGTACATGTTAACCTACTTTTGGCGTTTCGTTGCAGTATTTAGATGACCTAGTGGTGGCATAATTACCAGTGTTTAAAGTTATAACATGCTGATAGGAAGAATTTTACTTATCACTATGGTACCCTATTCTCGCTGATCACATGAATAAAGATGCTCCTATATATATATTTAAAAACCAAGATGGTGGCACATGCATGAGTTGTTCGTGGATGAAGATAATATAGCACTTCTTAGGTCACATATGATTGGATGAATGCCACTTTTAGCTATGCTAATCAACCCTGTATGCATGCATGGAAGCACCCAAAGGTGACATATGCGTGTGTATGATGGGGTGAAAAAAGATAAGTCATTGGCTCAGAACCGAATAAGAAAATAGTAAACCACCTTGTTTTGTATGGGTGTTGATGAACATATAAATTCATACGAATGCCATGAATTTAGGGGATTAAAAAAAACGACGAGTAAACTATTAAAATGTACTCCAAAGTAATAAATAAATCATCTTTAACAAATCATATTTTACACTTCTTGAATCAAAAACATAACCGAATCAGCAGTATATAGACTCATGAAGAAAATGATTGCTGGGCCACTTTGTCAAATGACTTTAATGGAACAATTAATGTGGTGTTAATTTTGCGTGAATACGATGCCAACTAAGGCCCATAAGTTATACGAAATATACTAAATTCTTGTGGACTCAATTGATGCCATGAAGATGCAAAAAGCACACTATCAAAACTATCATATAAAAGGTTTAGGATTAGTCAATTCATATTTATACGCTTGCAGTTCATATTTATTCTCTTTATTTTCTTAAAAGATCTTGGGGGACGAGACCCCTGCAAGGGAAGCGAATGATGCGGATTCATTTGCTTCCCATTCAGTAGCCTGAATTTTGTTGATTTATAGTTTTTAATTGTAGGATGTTTTTAATTGTACGCTTTAGATTGAAGTCATTAAAGCTTTTCGAAGTCCGATAATAGCCAATCACGGTCGTATTGTAAGACTTTTAAGTCCATAATTCTAGGAGGTCCAAAAGGAGTCAATTTAAGTAAGTTAAGGTGTCTCTTACTGTTGATGTTTCTGTAGCGTGCATAGTGATGCTACAGTACATGTGGGATGTTAGGAGTTTAGTAACTGGTTTGCTTTGGAAACTTTTTAGGGGTTTGTTTCTATCTTTGGAAGAGGCCTGGCATAAGGCCCGGAAAGATTAAAATTCGTTACTTGTGGGTCAAGTTTGAGAGTCTTAAAGTGGGCTGAGTAAATGACTTGTATGCTGTGTTTTTTTTAAAAACCTTTTAAATCATGAATCGCATTGAAGATTTGAGACTAGGTTTTTGTTTCCTCCCTCTCTCTTCCCCTCTTCTCCTCCTGTCCGTATTTTCTGCCATTTGTTCCTCTCTTTTCTCACTTTCTCTCAATCTTCTTCCTTATTTTCATAATCTGTTGTTTATTCCTGCTTTTTTTTGAGCTTTGAATAGAACACATTGCTGTCTGTAGATTTCTGTGTGCATTATTTGATCTAATCTGATTACAGATTTATATTTGATTGTCCAAGAGAGCTCTAGACTGTGATTTGGTTAATCTTCTCACACATAGGACACCCCAAATAGACATTCTTTTAAATAGCCATTGCTCAATTTCAACTTTTCTTATTGACTAACAAATCACAGAACCTGGACAACCAGCAATAAAATCCTTCGTAACCCTAATCCTTCACCTTAGAACCACCAAAGCATGTAGGAAGTCCTAACCCCTTACTGTCCTACATCACATACTCATAACAAATACTATGAAACTTACCCTGCATTGGTTACTAGATGAAGAGTAAATTTTCTTATCTGAATCATCAAACAATTACCAATCAAATGTTATATTCATCTACATTTGGCTCGAACCTACTTGATTTTTCATTTCTCATCAATATTTTACCTCTCAAGGCAGATAGCTATCATCTATTATTTCCAATAACAAACTAAATATCTTAGTCTTTCATCATAAAAGATAACCACTGATAACTAAAGTTAAGTATGCGAGGACATGTGCGGCCATATGTTAATCCCATATAAGCTACGAATTGGGTAGATATTGGATACTTATATAGTATCAAGGAACCCAAATAATGCCTGTTGGGTAGCCTTTTGGGGTGAGATCTTGGGTTGTTGCAACTAAGTGCTGGAAAAGCTGCACATGGATCGGGTTGACTCGTGATCCAACCTAACTCAACCTGCTTAGACCGGATCCGAATCCAATTTAAGGACCCCTGGGGCTAGGTCAGGTTCCAAATTTGGACTTGTTTCACATTCCGAGTTGGGTCTGGGTTTAGAGAGTTTTGATCCAAACCGATTCATTTGTTATATGGGTCTAATTTGGGTCTTTTGATCTATTATCGGACCTGACCTGAACCCGGTATACTTGTTAACTTGAGGTGAGGAGGGGTGTTAAGCCGATCTACTCTTTAATGTAATCTCTACTCTTCCAAAGTCCCAATTAGTTCCATCTCTCAAATCCCCATTTGGTCTCCCTTAGTTCGAGATCCTAACCCTAGAGCCTCTTCCACAACAGCAATCGACTGATCGTGCCATCCAGCGACGTTGACGTGCTTCGAGCCTTCATGATGATCTCCTGAGGTAATCCCCTTCACTACGTTGGCGTGCTTCGAGCGGTCAAGCCTCTTCTCACGACGGTCTCGAGGTATCCTCGCTCTCCCCTTCCACCCTCACCCATCTCTGCCATCGGTTGGCCATGGAGGGTCTTCCATCCATCTCTTCTTTCCCCATTTTGGCTGTTTGGTTGGGGTGAAAATTAGGGAGTGGGTTCCTTATGGGAGTTGCTGGTCTTGGGAGTTTGTGGGTGCTGCCCTAAAGTTTGGTGCTGGAGGTTAGCGACATTGTTCCCGTGGCTTCTTGGTTTTGTTGGGATCTGTGGATTGTGGTGCATTCCTAGTGTTTGAGGTTTTGGTAGGGGGATGGTGGTGGATTTGGAATTGGTGGGATTAGGTCTGGTTTTTGTTAGGTATATGCCTTACAATTGGTTCTGAGCTTGGATTGGTAATTGTCGGGTATATGCCAAAAGGCAAGTGTGGTACTTTTACAACCGACTCAAACCTTCGAAGCTTACTTGGATTGCGATGTATAAGAAGCAGCATAAGAAGGTAATTGTTACACGTTCTGATCCATTTATATTTGTGAATCATGCTGGATGCTATATGCTGTTATGCTTGGTCATTGGCATACTTATTTTTTGCTTTCCATGTCAGGATATCAATGCTGAAACTGTGAAGAAGAGGTGCCAAACTACCAAGAAACCTTACTCTAGATCAATTGTTGGTGCTACTTTAGAGGTGATTCAGAAGAGAAGAATTGAGAAACCAGAAGTACGGGATGCTGCCATACGGTATATTGCTGCTCTTTTCTCATCCTTCCCTCTGATTTCTTTCTTCATTATCTTGTGTCAAGAACGTACATCCTTGGATGGAAAGTTTGACTTTTAGATTGTAGATTGATATTGTGACTGACTTGGCATTCTATTCATGCTCTGTTTCAATCTATTAGATATCTTTAAATATAATAATTCGTATAATCCATAGGGAATGCTCAACTTTCGGAACTCTTTTCAATTGTTTTCTGAGCCTTGTTGGAAAAAAAATATGTTGAAAGAAATATTCATGTCTAATAATGAATCTAAGAATTTTCTTTTGTCCAAATTTAACTTTCACTTTAGAACTCTATATGCGTGACCCAAATCTGACCCGAATCTGATTTGGACCTAAATTTTTTGGGTTGGGACCGGGTTATACATGGACCCGACTTGACTCGAATGACATGTTGGGTCAAAAATTTTGGCCGTAGACCCGATCTGACTTAATCTTCTATTAGGTTGGGTTTGCATCCAACATTAGGACCCGAACAAGGAATTGGGTCGAGTAAGGGTTAGTCATGACTTGGTCCGATCCGACATATTTGCACCCAAAGTAGGTGCATGCTAAGGCGTGCCTCAGTAAATCTTGGAAGATACACGCATCCAGATTAACATCCAACCATCAATAGGTAACTTATTTTATGATCAAATCTAGACCACTAGACAACTTCGATGCTTTGATATGTTTTGTTAACACTTCTAGCAGTTGGATGATGGCTTAAATCATCATAATAGGAAATTTGTCACATGATCTTGGCCCTTGACTTCATCACACGCTTTTGTTCTATGGATTTCATCCCCAAGATCATTTTGCTTTTTTCCATCTTTATGCTCCATTGTCAAAACTTTATGCCTTCATCAATTATAAATTGATTTGGAACTACATGTTTGAGACTTTCAATCTCCTCAACTAGGCTTTCTAGGAGCTATTGCATCTTCAACTGAATCATCGTGATGTGAAGGATCATCACTTCTGAGATTTTTCATAAGCAAATCTCCAATCATCATAATGTGAATGAAGAAGTTACTTTATACTAAATTCATTTCCAAATGACTGCCTAGTCCGTTATACAATTTCCTAATGATTCCTAAATACTGCGTGAGAGGACTGCTCCAGTTTTTCCATGGAATGGCATGCTCCAACAGGTCGAGATAGTCTGGTCCATTTTCTGACTTGTCCTATCTCGATACTTGGGACAGTGCCTTGTCTCAGCATTTGGGATGGTGGGATGCCCCACCGTCCATCCAGTATTTAAAACCTTGGTGATTAGCTATATCCATTGCACGTATCATCTAGGCTCCTTGGCAACTATGAAGTGCTGCTTTTGGTTTGCAAGTTACTGATTTAAAATCCTTCAGCTCTCATTCTTCTAAGAATTTATATGATTCTCCTTCAGAATAAGCACGCTAGATCACCATGTTGGTTGTGCTGATAATGGGCCTTCCGTATTGGGTAATAAGCCAGATTGTGGGAAATATTTGGTGTTAAACTTGTTTGGTGTAAGAGCAGACTGTGTTTGAAGAAACTTCTGCAGTTCAAGGTCGGGGCATTTGCAACTGTACCTCACCAAGCAAGATTTACTGGCCAGCCCGTTCCTGAGATGGCCAACTCCATGCTTAAATTGCTAAGGATTGGCTCACAGTGATTTGAATTTCTTGGCTAGTGAAAAGTCAAGACCTGGCAGGAGAATCTGGTTTGGTAAGTCAATTTATAAAATACATTAATGCATCAAAAATAATTCTTTTCCAACATGCAATTCTCAGACAAGAAAGTTAAATAGCTGATGGCAGCCCTTTGGTGGCAGCTAAAAGAGGAGCAATAGAAGAGCTACACCGTCTCTCTTTGCATGAGATTTCTGTGCTACCATGGCACTAGTTGGTCAATTCCAGTTTTAACTTTTTTGATATACAAGTATGATTAATCTGAAGTTGAAAAGCTTCATTACATTTATTCAGCGTCTTCCTGAAGCAATATCAATAAATCAAGTCTCCTAAAGTTTATTATCTTAGAAACTTGTTCTGAAAAAAAAAAAAGATACTTTTGGAATGAAATTTCCATCCATTCGTTTGAAATCCAATGTGTGTCTTGTCTAGATGGTGTTTGTATTGACAAAAGTTTGCATGTAGACTAATGATGAGGCGAATTGATGCATGAGATATCATTTTCTTTCAAGGCCTATAGAAGAAAGGTATGATTTCGAAAGACGAAAATGCAGGCTAATCTTTTATATAAGGTAGAAAGGAGGAAGCCTCTCCAGCTATCATATAATGTGACAGTAATAAGCTGTATGCAAATTAGTTGAAGCAATTGAGAAGTATTTAAAACATCTTAATTATAGTCTATGGATGCAAAATAAATGAACCACCTTATTCAAAGTTTGTTAAGATTAAAAAAAATCCTTCACAATTATTCATTTTTCATTTATGCCAAAGAAGTATTGCTACACATGATGCATGATGCAGATCTTTCAAATAACATGGAATGTTTTAGCACGTGTCACTTGCAGCAAATGTGGTTCCTTGTGACCTAGTTGTAAAACTGTATATAAGCTGCAATGTTTTACATACTGTATATCAAATATTAGCAAATCTCACATAGTCAAGCAACATACAGATGGTTAACAATAGCACAAAGTTTTCAGCTATGGTTGTCTAAATGTGGATGTTGGGTATGAATGGTATTGAATGGATGCTGAGGAGATTGGATGCAACCACTTAAAAGGACTTCAATTATTTGCATGCTTGGCATGATGGGCTTCAGAATCCTTCTGTGGATCATGATATACTGGCTCATGGGGTACAATTCCACCCTCTTTCGCTTTCTAGCGTGTTGCACTGTTTCTCTAGAATTCTTGGTTCATACATTGATTTAATAATGAAGTCATTGGAATTCTTAGCAATGCTGAGCTGTCAGAATGACTGGGGAAAGAAAGGGCAGCCTAAGAACTTATTTTCCTGTTCAGAACCTCAATAGTATACATCCAGAACCTGAAAGTATCTCTCTCAGGAAGCTAGAGTATGACCTTTTATATTATTTGCATGTGGATTCTTTCTTATGATGTCATTTTACTTATCTATAGTTATTCCATATTTACTTTATTACGCTTCCAAGTTTGCTCGTGTTGTTGCATGGTCAATTTGGTGCATTTCGGTTGAGACATGGGTTTAGAATAAAGTTGATTAGTAGGTCATGGCTTTGGTTAATACAGTTGCAGAGATGTTTGTCTTTTACCTTTTAAAATGGAGTGTCTATAATATGTATTATTTTCTCTTCTCAGAGAGAGAAAGAGAGAGATTTTGCTCTCATGATTTCATCCACTTAGTATGCTTAAAAAAAAGTTCTATGGAACGGTCGATGTTGCACACAGCATGAACTAGTGTAACTGGATTCAATATTTGAGCATAATTTGCATGTTTGTGATCTTTATAATGCAATACCTAGAGCAAAGTTCTTTAGGCATCATTAAACATTTTTAAATTTTTAGGTTGCATTTTGATGTATCATGTTCTCTCTTGCTAATCGATTCTTCGCTTGTGATTAACTGATTAGCAGATCATTTCACATTTCTAGTATAGTAATATCAGATAGATTTCTTTCTAGTACTATTTATTTTCAGTACAAAAATCTGTACCTCATCTGCATATTCAGTATCCAAAAAAAACTGTCAGTTAAAATTGTTATAGTTTAGTGCATCTAGTTTGTAATTTTGCGCGAACTTATAATTTGCTAGCTAATTGTTCTCTGTTCTAAAGCACTCCAGGAATCACATCCATTAACTTGTCACATGTTAACTATCTTCTTTCAATTGATTAGTTGAAATTTCTTGTTTTGCTTGTCAAAATCCTTCAGCTTTGTGAGGTGTTATGTTCAGTAACATGCCAATCATTGTGACAGGGAGATTGGTTTTCATAAACACAACCTCAACCAAGACAATCTCGATAGTGGATCCCGTACTAGTATAAAGGTTATGGCATGCCATGATCCTAGCCATTTGCTTGCACCTTGTTTTTGGACCCACATGAAAGATGTTTCTCCGTTCAGATGGCGGTGCATGTAGTGACAGCACAAAGCCCTCGACATCAGCATTCTGTAATGGCGGAATAAGCATATTTTGTAGTAAATTATAACAAAGCTACAGCAGTCCTTGCCTTGACCTAGTATAAGCAAATAATAAGTAAAACTCAATTTTCAAGCGAAGCCTCCCTGGAAGCCGAGATAAGAATATAGAGTATAGAAACAAAATGTAAACAGCATACATGGTTAATCTACAATCTTAGTACCTTGAAAATTTGCTTATGGATATCACCATTCTGTAACCCTAGTGACAAAAAAAATATAGGCATCAAAGTTTAAGATAGGTACAATTGAACTGAACCAGATTCTCTCACAAATATCCCACAGGATACGAATAGATTATTCACCGCACTCATTCCAATGCCAAGTAGATGCAAGCCCATGTCAAACATTCAGATCAAACAAAATAATGTCCCAATCGACCAAACTCAGAAACCCTGATCAACAAGATAATCACCGAGCCTCTCAACAACCATGTTGCACTGACCAGGAGTCATTGGCTCATCATATATACCAATGATCAAGGCCAGATTGGTTTTCTTGACGGTGACACCACCAGAACCCTGAAAATGATTTTTTAAAGAAAAACAGGAGAAAAGTCAACGACCGTTGGAAAGGTTTATTGTCAGTGACACCACCAGAACCCTGAAAAAGGTTTATTGTTTTCTTAGAAACCATGATTAATATTTTTTAAATGAAAAGCGCTCGACCGTTGGAAAGGTGCCTGGGCAATGGTGATGTTAATTTGATTGTAAGGTGGCTACACCCATCAGGTATTGGAGAAGCTTAATAATTTGTAACCAGGTAAAAAGCAAGATGAGATGACTAAAATTAATTAGGCAAAGTACTAAAATGCAGGCACGATATGCAGGGACCAGGATGGTATAAAGAACACATGCAGAGTACAGGAATATATGCAGTTGGTATCATAGAAATTTCTAAAACTTAAACAACATTTATAAGAAAAGAAAAATGAGCAAAAATAAATGCTAAATAAGTAAAAAACTCATAAGAAAAATGAAAATTAATTAGAATGTCGCAGTCATTCGATAAACTATTTAGTATAGTATAACACATTAAATGCGAAAAAAGATAATGAACAATCAAGTACTCATACAACAAACAAATCTACCCAATATCAAATAATGAACAATCCAGGTCTAAGCTACTGCATGGCTTATAGCTTAGCTCAAAATACCTAAACATTAAAATAAACATATAATAATTAAGCTCCTAATCTTCATAAAGATTCAAAAACTGATCTTTTCGAGAACTCACTTATCAGAAAATGATCCATCATCATTATCAAAAATCCATATGAACTAAGCCTCCATTTAGCAAAGCTTTTTGGGAAGCCATAAAATACTTTTTGACCCTCCAAAAATATTTTTAGATGGTATGATGGTGTTTGGTAAAAAAAATCTAGAAGTTTTTTTTGCTTTGCCGGATAGCTAAAAAAGTGTACTTACAAAAAGCTCCATTTTGGAGCTTCTTCTCAAAAGTATTTTTTGACCAATGTCGGAAAATTATTTTGGTTTTAATGGATACTTTGGTGACCAAAATACCTACTAACAAATCTCATATACACATCTTATATTATATCATATCATATTATTATACTATAAATATAATTTAATATAATAACAATAAATGAATAAAATATTATGTTATATTATATTATTATACTAATAATATAACAAGATATTATATTATATGGTTATATTATAAGAATAACATAATGTTATTATCTTATAAATATATAATATAATCTATTATTAGATTAGACTATAATCCAATATATTATAATATTGTTATATTTTATTATATATTACATTATGATTATAATAATATTATATTTTATACAATATTATATTATATTATATCATATAATATTGTACAATGTCTTTTATTGTCATTTTATCATACCAAAAATACTTTCTCATTTTAGTCCCCAAACATATGTTCAGGTTCTACAATAATTTAAAAATGTAGTTATCAAACAGCTTTTTGTAAAAGCTCTACTTCCCGATTCTAAAAGCTCCAAAAGCTCTACTACCAACAACAATCCCAAACAACGCCTAAGACCCATTTACTGCTGCTTGAGCTTATATAGGAAACTAGCAGTTCATGCAAGTAGGTGGCATATGGCAACCACATAGGATCACTAATGTTGTCAGCAAGCTGCATTCACATTTTTGGATTCACATGCCGCTGTCTAAATTGCATTTTTGATAACCAAGTTTAGACATGGATGTCAAAGCAGCATTTAAACCAGTCAAAAAGGAAAGCACCATACTGACATAAACTAAGGTATTATTATTAAGCCAGATTCCAAGAAGTAATAGGGGAAAAAATAGACAGGAACTAGAGCTCCATGGAGCAGCGGACCAAAAACCACCACATCAACTAAACTTGTTATAAAATACAAATGCTAAAGACATGAGAATAAACAGAAACAAATGAAAGTGCAGGGTGGAAACAGGCCAGTTGTAAGAAGTTGGGAAATATGAGCCATAAAATTTTTCCTAATAGTGAACTGCTTTATTATCTAAAGAACTCAAAAAACAGGCACATGCAGGTTGACGAAGTACTGGGGCAAAAAATGAGGTTATACGTGGTTTGTAAGTTGCCATGCAGCACCCTCTATCTCAATCAAATTAGCTCTAGGAGTCTTGTTGCTCACCGCTGGCATCAGTTGCCAGACTAATGTTAGCCATTGAATGGTTCGTTGCAGACTTCATAAAACACTGCAAAAAATAAGGGGCTCCGTTTCTCATTGGTTTAATTTTGATTATATTTAGCATCAAAATTCAACTTCTCAACGATCTAGAAGCTGCAGTACACCCTAATCTATTAACAACTTGCCCTCTCAGCCTAAGGGGAGGGCTGATTTCTGGATTACAACAACCAAATTTTATGTCCTACAGTTTATTTTGGAAACCATTCTATTCTGAATAAAATGGTGTAATTCCACCCACGAGCTGTAACAGAACTAACAATTCTCCCGTGATTTCAGAAGGCTAGAGAGAATTCACCCTCCTATTAAATCAATAAAACACGATTTTATAATCATTACCTTGCATTTGCTTTCGACAAGCTTTTGCATCATCCTTATCCCTCTCAAATGATTGTCACACTTTAAATTGTTTGCCTATTTTTAAGCTTTCAATGGTCATTCCTTGAAGTCTATATGACTAAGTTTGTTATGTTATTATCACAGTGTAGAGCAAAGTTTCAACCCTTGCTATGGCACATTGCTGTTGATCTTATGCCTTTTGTATGCAAACAAAATTATGCTTGCTGCTCCTTAACTCTCATTGCATGAGAATACAAATACACTTAATAGATGTATGCCTATAGAGAAAAAGTTACCTGAATGCACAAGATGATAGAATCTTGCCTTATCAGCTGAGGTCACCACTTCATCTCTCTTCTCTTCTTTCAAGCCCTCTACCTCCTAGTATATTATAATAGCCTTGGACATATGGGGCTTGAACAGCAAGACCAATGTGCTTTAAAAATAAAACTGGGAAATGAATACAATTTGATTTTATCAAGATCTTGATGTTAGATAGGAAACTAAGTATGATTTCATTTTATGTCGTCTTCCTTTCACTGAATTGTTCTAATGCGGTGTGTTGTAGGAATAAAACTGAAGTTGGGTAGAGAAGCTAATTTGCCTCTATTCATGATCTGATATTGATGAAGAGTGAACTGAGGCCAACTAGCACAGTGAGCCCACTTGCTGTTAAATAGGTAATTTGGTCCAAGTCAAACCTCACCATGGATTTCAAAAACAGCTTTAATGCAATTACTTGGAATGAAAATTGGCAGTACACTTTTCAGAGAAGAAAATCCTGACCATATTTTCTTAAAATCTCAGAACGAGTTGGTAGTTTGGTTGGATGTACATTTCAAACAGCTATTTGGCTGCCCAAACATAAATTTGATTCCTTCCCACAGAATTAAAGACCTCGTAATATTAGTTCTTTATGAGAAATGAAGAAAAATGGAAGTCCCACTCAAACTAGGGAAAGAGATTGATTTCTCCACATGAAAGGAAGAAAAACTTGTTTATGGTTTTATGCACAATTCTGCAGGAACCAGTGAAAATAATCCTTTCCTCGGTCTGTGGTTTGATCTTGTAATTTACCTTCCATATGCCTGAATTTCTCTTAAGCCCTATTTTCTTTCAAAATCGAATCATATATTGCATTTTGAATCCCTTATAGATGCAATCTCATACAGAGAAAATCACATTTGCAACAGAGAAACAAGATGCTTACAGCCAAAATATGGACTGGTAATGTTTAGCTACACCAACATGCCAACAAATGTGAATCATGATCAGAAAGCTCTATTCTGAAATGTAATCCATGTGACCCCTCATGTGTGCATGCAGTCTGATGACTGCACCCTATAGGATCAACATGGCCCCCCATATGCAGCCAATCCACGTAGCAGTCTTCAAAGCACCAGTATAGAGCAAGACGGCCAACATAAACAGCCCAAGCGCTGCTGAATAATTGAAACTTGATCTTTTCCTTTTCTTTCTTTTTTGGCATGGATGAGGAGGGACATCTCATACTATAATCAATTTCATTTTCTGTTTTTCTGAACTTTGCATATTTAGTTCTAATTTTCTAAGTTTCTATATATATTTTTTAAATTTTATCTTTTAAAATATCAAATGCATCTGCACCCATATATGTACCCGCACCACATATGAGCTATACAATATGCTGTACAGCATCCCAGCCACCTATATATCCCCACAGCCAATGTTGTCAGGATCAAGGTGAAGCCAAATGTTATAGGAAGAGTCAATGAGATCAGGGCATGGACAAATCATGTAACATTCGTTTCTGATTTCTTCTAAATATATATATATATAACAGAGATGTGAAATTTGAAAAAAAAAGAGTTAATTCTCATGCAAAGCTATTACAGTTATTTAGTACGTTACCCAAGTAGGATATCTTAAGGGAAAAAAGAGCAAGATTTTAACATATGGTTGCAAAAGAAAGTCCACTGCTTTTCCATGAACTACAAGGTTTTTTTCTTAAACAAAAAAATTGTAAGTCAAAAACCATAACGACTTGTTGATTTTGTACGCTCAAGGCATATGACTGATAAATAAATAATTCTAAAAGCCATACAGTCAAATGAATGATAGAAAATTGACTACCCCCATTATCTAATAGGAAAAGAACAAGATGGATGGGTCATATGATTCATAGGATTGAATGATCCATGGTATGGATCTAGAAAATCTAAACCATATAGGGACGAGATGCACATTATTTGAGATCAAAAATGATCCAGATCGTACGATCTAAGTCATGTATTGCAACATTTCAACAACAATCTCTTCAGCTGCTTTTTAGAGCCTTGCCAGAATCTTAGGCTTTCGATTTGCATTAGAAGCCCTTTTGTCGCAAGCTGATGAGATGTAACCACCGAGCAAGAAGTTGGATGATAGGAAAATGGTTGGACAAAGTAGTTTCAATACCGAAGAAGATGCAGGATTCATATACAACTCTAGACAAAACCACAAAAAAAATGAAGATGATATCTATAGCAGAATCTTAGATTTGCAAGGAGAAACATCAAGGGCAAGGAAAAATTATCAAAAGATCTGAAGATTTTACCCAAGAACAATCTTTGCAAAAATTAAATGTTTAGCAATCTGCATTGTCAAGCTCATTTGTTGTAGTGGCAGGAAGATGATCCATTCTTTCATGATTCATCAATTTCACCAATATTAGGACTGAAAACGGTTCGGATATTGATATATCCATATTTCTATCCATATTTTTCAACGAATACGAATACAGATATGGATATTAAACGGATATCAAGATTAATATCCATATTTATTCTAAACGGATACGAATACAAATCGGATATTAAGCATCTAAACAGATACGAATATGAATCGGATATTAAGCATATCCATATTTGTTATAAACGGATATGGATATGAATCGGATATTAAACATATCTATATTTTCTTATTCGAATATAGATATAAATCGGATACTTTTTCGGATATTAATCAAATTTGAGTAAAATTCAATAATAAAAACTAGCAACAAAGACATGATTATAAAGAAAAGATTCAATTAAAAAAAATATAATTTTAACAAAAATTTATCAATAATAAAAACTAATAATTTTATACAGGATATACCGCTTAAGATTGCTCGTCACCGAAGCAGACAGGATCTATAGCGCCTTTAAGGCATCTCACGGCTACTGCCGAGTGAAAACTAGAAAATGGACGGGACCTTCGAAACCCTAGTTACTTGAAAACGACAAAGAGAAAAAAGAGACAAAATGGATGAATGAGAGGTTTGAGCCTTTCAGGCATGCAGGGTGATTTGAAGAATTCTATTCGAATCGGGTATTCGTATTCGGGTTGCTATCTTAAGTGACAGTCCTGGATTTCTTTTAATTTAGGTTTGGTTAATCATTTATTTGGTTTCCTGATTTAATTTAACTTAAACTTCTTTTTTTCACTTACACTTGTCATACGAATATCCGGATCCGGATCCAAATCCAGAAAAATCAAGTGAATCCTCATCTGTATCCGTATCCGAGAGATTTTTGAACTGACTATCTAAATTCGTATCCAGATCCGATCGGACCAAAAAAATAATATTTGAATCCGATCTGAATTGGATACGGAAACGGATACGATCGGATATAATCCGACCACCCAAAGCCCTAACCAATATGTCTCATTGAAAAACAAATTCAAAATATGAAATGCAATGGCTGAAAATGACTTTTTTCATGATTCAATGGTCTAGCAACACCAAACAGCATGATTGCTCTCCATCATATAAATTACTAAATTTGCCACATGCCATGAGTGTGGGTGAAGGTATTCAATTTCCACATTGTCTCTTCTTAAAACCTTGCACACGGAGTTCAAGGCAAGATCAGAGCCTAAGATGCATGGAGGGTATTTTTGGAAATAAATATGGAACCATTCATGAGAGGAATCTCAATTTAATAGTAGAATAGATGATGCAGCCTCTTAGTTGATGGCGTATATTTCTTTTTCCTGGCTGACTTAAAGTTATGATTTGACTGAAACTGTTTGTTGTGATAAATGATAGCAAGAGTACCCTGAGAAACAGGGAAAATAAATTGAATGGGAGAGCACTAGAAAAAGATTGGACTTATACATGATTTCTTTTTTTTTTTTTGACGGGTTTGAAACTTTGAATACTAGAGGCCCAAAAATGGTGAAACCCAGACACAATCCCAAAAGTACACCAAGAGGTGGTCAGCCAGGAGAATTCTAGGGAAAGAAGGGACGGACAGGGGGAAGAGGGTGGTGTTCAGACACCAAACATAGAGAAAGGGGGGATGCCTTCCTCTCTGTTTCCGTCTTTTTCTCTATAGGCCAGCCCTGCCTTACAACACAGAACTAAATAAGTTCATGATCTGGCAACTTAAGTTACCACACTGTTTGACTAATTTAAACCCTCAAAATAATTCGATCATCTCATAATCACTTTACAAATAAAAGAGCACTAAAACTGAGAATTAAAGGCCTAAACAACTGAAATAAAATTTAAAATCAATAATCTAGGTATTCAACAATTCACATGCATCTTAGAGATCCAAGATGGAGATAAGAGTTCTAGATTGAATCTGAAACACCAATTGACAGCTAAGATAGCATAGAAAGAAAGGTTATTTCTGGAATAAAGAGTCGATGTCACACATATCATTGTTCATGAAATAAAGACGCACAAATGGGTGCTAAAGACCTTTTTCCTTTCTTGAATAAGATTTTTTTTTCCCGCCCGCAACATGAGGTCAACATATCCGCGAGGTAGTAAGGTAGTTCACAAGCTAGATTTAAGCAAATGTTTAGTCTATGATTCATGGAATCCAATTGGTATTTTGGTGGATCATAGATAGAATAGGTCCCTGCTGACATTGTAGCGGCCTACTGTTTTCATAAAAGCAGATGGAAGGTTTACTGCTTAATGTTCACAGAAACACCAGCAATCTGTAGGAAGTTCCAGCTCACTTAGGATTGCAAAAAGAGGAATCAATATTTTACGAGAACATGGTACAATTTTTTCTAAGAGAAACTTTGACAATTTTGTTTGGCACTCATTAAGCGACAACCACCATATGGTTGTCAAAACCTTGCTTTGCTTTTTTTCTTTTCTTTTCTTTTTCTTTTCTTTCATGGGCTCCACATCACTGAAAGTATGCACTTTAAATTTTATTGTAGGAAAAGTTGTAATTTAAATTTTAATTTTAGGAAATATGTACAAAAAAGGAATCAGGAATAGAACAAACTGGTCTTCAACTTTGACCGGTATGATAAAATTATAAAAGTCTATCATGTTTTTGTTTTATATCCTTTAAAATCTTCATGATTTTCAAGTTGATAACTGATAATATTAAAATCTGATATCAGATAAGAATCCAATCTTTTATCAGTATTCTGATAGACTGAATTGCATATAACAACCCAAAAGGTTCTTCATGCCATGTGTACCTCAGAACTGCCCTTCCAATCAATTCTACCTCCAGCGCATCAACTCCCCAATGTAAAATGAGTCTGCTTGACTCCTAGGTTTTAGTGTTTCACATTGTAGGACTGCTACTCTGTATTCTTGATGATTGTATATCTTTGCCTGCTCAATTTCCTAACCACATTGAGATGACATATATCTACTTTCTACATGAAGCCTTTAACCATAAGTTCAAAGTTCAAACACTTCTAGACACTCGTTTTGTTCTTGATCTTCTTCATGCATAAAATTTAGATGGCTAATTACTACTCAAAAATAGATGCTAATAGCAATATCTTATTTAATGCTTAACTGTGTTCTGCTCACAACAAGATTATATAGTAACTGATTGTAACAAATTATTGGCTAATAAGGAGGCAGAGTATTCTTTTAGTAATACAGCTTTTAATCTATTAGTATGAATTCAGACTTTCCTAGACTTCATATTTTCTAATCCTCCATAGCGTTGTCAAATTTATACCTGCATATGGTATTTCCATTACGTGTCATTTAAGGCTTAGACTTTCAAGCATGTTCAAGTCCTGTGGTGGCCACTTTGGTGAAAAAAATGCCAAAGGTTAGGTCAATGCACAGTTTGACCCCCAGGACCTCGGATTATCGAGACATAATTGGGCAATGGCCTTTTCTATATGGTATTTTCATTGACATCTCAATTGACACCTAGAGGTCACGGTTTCAAAAGATGAAAACCACCTCTCCACACGGGGGTAAGGCTACGTACATATAACACTCCTCAAGCCCTGCAATGGCGGGAGCCTCATGCATTGGGCCACACTTTTTTTATCTCCATTGTTTCATTATCACTATAATGAGGACAAGAATGTAAGGTGAAAATTCTTCTTACTAGATGTGCATCACTAGCTAGCTAGCATAGGTTTCAATCCCTATTTTTGTTCTCCGAATTATGGGTTCCGAGCATAAATCTATTAATAGTTCTTTTGGATACATAATAGCTTGATATTGTTCACATGTTTTAAAACTATGAGTTTATTATTTTTTAGTAAATCAGAGAGTAAAAAACCATAAAAATTATGCCTCGCAAAAACAAATTAACTAGTGATGCTAAATCATCATCAACATTTCAAGTATTAGGTAACTGACTTTTCCTAAATAACTGAAAAAGGATTGGTTTATTCTTAAAACATGATTTCTAAAATGCAATTAAGACTAAACTAAGATAAATTGCACTAAAAAATTGCCAGAATGGCACTACATGTGAAGGTCTATGTATATATATACCTCCAAGTGTTACCACTTTAAATGGCTTAAAAAGATTTAGACAACTATCATTTCTTATGAGAATCATTGGACATAATGCAAATGTATTTAGATGATAGATAGCAGATGGTGTCCTAACCTTCTTCCCTCGAATAACAGATCCTGGCTCGCCCTGGATCACCATGTACTTTGTGCCACCAAGATATAAGCCAGTTGGTGCAAGGGATCCAGGCTCATTAAAATCATTCATAATGGCAGTGATCTCCTCGGGCTTGAACTGCATCATCAAGACATAATAGAACTTGTAAGAAACAAGAAAGACCGCTATACATATAATATAACCCCAAAAGCTAAAATTTGCACGGGAACATGGGCATATCATCTCTTTCATATCATCTTATTGGTTGTAAACTTGATTTTTTGAGTAATAATTTTGTAAGATAAGGGGTCAGGTCCTATTTCTCATAAAACTACATAAGCTGTTTTATAATATGGACTCTTTTTATATTAGGTCTTTTGTTAACCAGCTTTTAACCAAATGGTATAAACCTCACCTTATACAGGTCATATGTGCAAACCAATTGAAATAGATGAAGTCAAAATTTAAATTGTTAATCAACATGGTCTGAAACAAAAGGAGGTTAAATTACTTTCTTAAAAAAAATGCAATCCTTACAAAGTTGAAGTTGCACTCCAAATAAAAGGTGCTTGTTGTTAATGTCTTCTTTTTTCTTATTAATTAACACATAGATTGCATCATAAGTTAATTAAATAATCACTGTATTGCATGAAATTTAAATTGAATGGGGAATAAAAGCATGATAGAACATGAAAGCCCTTAAAGACCCTTCACCCCACTCAAAAAAAAAAGAAGGAAAACACAAATGCATGCATGCGTGCATGCACACATTGAGGTTTTCATATACAACACTAATCTCATGCGTACTACTATAATAAGAGGAGGTTTTATGACCAGATTTTCTTTGTGACCTAAATATCTCCATGTAGCTTTTTATGTTTATATTCCAATACAACCAAAGAAAGAGAATTTTTTTTTTTAGTTTCAAATAGTTCAGCAATCCTCTAAAGCCCTGTTCTAGAATGCAGAAAGTACCTGGAATCCAGGTCTATCTAATCACAATCTCTCGAGTCCCAACGGTTTTTTCTTTTTGACTAGTCTCAAGTCCCAAGATTATTATAGCACGTGCTGAACACCAGTGAAGATGAATATCTGAGGCTCATAAGTGTGTTTGCCCTCCACTGTTCAATGATCTGGATGATTTCATTTTCTCTGTTATTCCATGTGATGCATTTACCCAATAAAGAAACTATCTGACAGGATGTTCAAAATCCCCCAGCTGATGACAACAAATGCACAAGGAAACTAAATTATACACACATGCCAACTAGTGAACTCAACAAACAACCTACATAAAATATATCCAAGAAAATATGAAATAGGAACATCTACAATGCAGCAGCGACATATTATTTTACGATTCGTAACATATAATTAAACATCCTTGTTACAGACCCTCGATAACAGCATTCGGGAGCAAAACAAAAAAGCTCCTGCTAACACAAATAGACTTCTAAAAGCATGAATTGAATGCTATGAATACATCCATGCTAAAGCCTGTAAGACAACTCAAAGTAATCATGTATGTGCATAGTTAACAGACAGATATATTACCAATTTATGTACAACCATATTCAGTGTTCCAATCTCAGAGTGAGGCAATCAAAGTAAGATTCACTAGCAGAAATTAATAATAAAGTTTCTTATCAAAATCAAGTGTCAGGAAAAGGACGGAAATACGAAACCAATAATAATCACACCACCGCCGAAGAAGCCCCTACAATATCTGTGACACAATCTTGAAGCCAAGATTGTTGCATCAAAGTACCCGATGGTTATGATAGGTGATGAGAGGCTTAAAAACAAACAACAAAAACAACAACAAACACCAAAAATGCCAATATATGAGATTGATTATTCAAATATGCACCCCGCTACAATACACCTCACAAGAAAAATAAGCAGCTGTTCAAGAAAAACAACCAAAGATAATGTCTTGAAAGCTGTCCATCCATTCGAGTCAAATATCAACAGCACAGAAGTATTCCAAGAAACTCGACCAGATGCTATAACAAACCCTTAGATGGATCCAGAAAAATAATAAACCAAAAGGAAATATTGATCTGGGACGGTGCGTCAAATACCACCGACTGAGATCAAGAACCATCTTCCCCTTCCTCACCAAAATCAATCATGGTAAAAACAACATTAACGAAATCAGCGTATCAGATCAAGAAACCATGAAAAGAACAGGAAAAAAGGAAAGTAATTCAAACCACTCAAGAAAGGGGGATTAGGGGAGGGTGGGTAGCGAATGGAATCAAATCCCATACAAGAAAGAACTGGTTGGAATCGAGATGTAGATACCAAGGGGAAGTTTGCGCTCTGGGCCCAGACGCTGCCGTCGTGGCCGACGATGGCGGCGGCCGTGAGGTGCTGGCCGTCCATCTCGCACATCAGATGATCGTCGACGTACGTTTGCCACGACATCTCCTCCTCCCCCCTCCGAGTCGTACTCTTCTTCTCTTCTTGCTGCTCGCTCTCTGGCTTCTCCTTTTGCGATCTCTCGGCGGAGGTTCGCGTAAGATGGATGGATGGATGGATGGGGCTCTGAGTTCCTGACGTCGGTGGGCGCTTTTATAGCCCCAGAGGTCAGGAAAAGAAAAGAAAAGAAAAGAAAAGAAATATTTGCGTGTTGTATTCAAGCACCGAAATTGGGAATAAATATCATGGGTTTTTTTCTGAAACTTTTGAATTTAGATATAAAGGGGTGGCTCCTTGAAATTTAACTCTATTGAATAAATGTTCTTGGCGTCCGCGAAGACGGGCTCCACTGTCTTTCAGATAAGCTGGGCAGGGGGCCCGCAGGCCGCCTGCAATATGCTGCCGCTTGACTGCGCGTTTGATACTAGTTTTTCATTATTTCGCTTTTTTTTCTTTTTCTTAACACTCCTTTCGTCCCTTAAGAGGACATTTGGTGATCCTAACAAAATCACCAAGATAATCTTAAATCAATGATAATCTTTATCTCAAAATAATTTGATTCTCGATAAATTAAGATCGTTATAATTGGTATACTATATTCCAATTAAAGGTTCACGAACAACCCTTTTGGTATTCTATAAGAATCCATAATAACCGATCATATTATACCAAAACCATTCTTAATATATTCATTAATATATAAATTATTAATTCTTTAACGATATGTTGATTGTTATTATAGATTTAATATTTTTATTTATACTTATAATACATTATCTTTTAATACTAATATTTTTGTTAGATTAGGAAAATAAGGCAAATAGAAGTAATATATTAAATAATTTCATTATATAAATATAAAATATAATAATATATTTCTACTATAATTTGAAATTATCATTGAACAATAATATGACAATGATATAATTAATAATATACTATATATCATAAATACAATATATAATATTAATTATTATAATATTTATAATATTGATATAATATATTAATGGTATATTAGTATACCAATTTTTCACTGAATTAAGAGATTCTTATTCATAAATTTCAACTTAAGATCGTGCCTGCGATCTGAGATACCCAATCTCAAGGATGGATATTCCATCACTAGGTTGGACGATGATTTGAAAAATAGAGATAATTCGGAATCACTACCATGTGGAATCATCATAATATAATCAAACGAGGTGATCTCATCATATCCATCTATATTATTTTTAATCTTGGGATGTTCATCCCATACCAAACGCCCCCAAAAGGAAAAGTAGATGAATTTTTTTTAACTATAGGCATGTATTAACAATGGTGTTAAGATTGCCTTTTAAAATAGCGTTAGAGTATTTTATAGCTCATGCTATTAACCTGAAGGATTACCTTGTACACAATTCCACCTTATCTAACCCATAATTGTTTAATTAACCACAAACTACATCCATTCCGACCATCTAAACTGCATTAGCTTCATTGTCTTCGCATTGCACGTACTTGACCTAAAACATTATGTACCAACCATATTATTTTATTAGTTTGTAGATGAGTATTATGGTTTAATTTAATTTTCAACTTGGATCAACAATGCATCAAATGTTAGTCTACCATGTACTTTTATCTGATGTGGCTTGACTTACTATTGTGATTAAACTTTCAAATCTTTTAACCATTCCAAGCATTTTTATAGTCTCAGACAACTCATTACATGATTATTTCTTATATGCATGAGTCTGAGAATGTGAGTAAAAATTGCTTTTTCCTTCTCTTTATTTACAAGCATTCGCACCTGATCAAGTCGATGGAGGATTCTTTGACATTTTTTAATCAAGATTACTAAATATTAGAATAGACATGATAAATTAAGATAGCTTTAGTTTCAATATCTTGACTACTGCAAGTCGGTCAACGTATCGAGATATCTTGGACAATAACTTTCCTCCTCACTTGATGGATTAATATCTCGATCCATCTATT
>JAOXJJ010001100.1:18557946-18624069 GCA_025769935.1 Phoenix roebelenii | reverse complement strand
TCTTGATAACGAGAATCAAATCCTTTTTGAATCCCCCATTATCATTAATCAAGTAAAGTCAAGTATTAATTAATTAATATATTAATTAAAATTATATATTAATTAATTGTAGGCTATAGAAAAATATTTTTAATCACTCACCAAGTAAATACTAATACTAATGATGAGATTTAAATTCTTCTTATATTCCACATTATCATTAATGAGGAGAAAGCCATATGTTAATTAAATTAATAGAATAAGAGAACTGATAACAAACAATTGCAAGCTATAAACATTATAACAATTACAAAAAAAAAATCTATAATAATTGAAATAAATATGTCTAACATTCATACTTTATTTTATATAATATAAAAATTATATATGATAAAATAAATATATCTTAGATATGTTATAAGAATATATTAAACATCATATATAATAATTACATGGTTATGATTTAGTTTTAGCTCAAAATTAAGTCAATCAACATATCTATGATCTTGAAATTTATTAAAATCTACACTCTGGCTATGCGATTTACTCCATGGATTTAAATAACATCTGTTAAAATATTGTGACGACATCATGATGATTTTGGCAGACCCACATAATGTTGTAAATACAATTTATTATATTATTTTATTTTCAAGAATAACTTGAAAATAAATAAAAATTCATATCCGCATGTTGTATATGTTATATGCTAGTTTTGATAACGTATTTGCAATCAATTTTTTCGTCCTTTCGGCATCTCCATTCTCATCATGCAAGCCAAAGCATCTCAATATCTGGTAATAGTTCCAATTTTCCTTGGTCTTTCATTTTAATTTAGAGAATAATATCTTCTCGGCATTGGCTGCATCAGAGCTAGCTTAAATATCAAAGACTTAAAACCCAAGCAATTACACAGAAACTTGGTTTGCATCAGAACTGTAAGGAAGTCCACAGCAAATTTCAGATCTATCAATACAATTAACAAAAACCCTTTTCTTGTTTCTTCCGAATTTATGAAAACTTAAGAGCAGCCTCTCTACATACGGGAACCGGTCTAGAGAGAGTTAGAGCCCACTTAAAATTGAGGAGAGCCATTGCAAACAGTTCTCTCACGTACAAAGCATTAATTATTATCCTCCCAATCTCGCCAACATTTGAAATCGGAAGGGAATGGAGAGCCCTGGGTGCTTTCGGAGATGGTGTTGAAGAACGTATAAATAAAATCTTCCCACATGATATAGAAGGCTTCCAAGATATCATTGACATCTTCGTGAAAGACATGCACATGGTAGATGGAGAAGCTAAAGCCTGCGATCAATCTTAATGAGTATGTGTTCCCGTAATGGGAAGACAACCCCGTTAAGCTTAATATGAAAAATTATTACGTGCACTGCATGCCCAACCATACTGATACACCGCATCAATTGCTGAGACCTGCAAGCATGAGTTTTTTTTTTAAAAGAAAAAGAAACTTCATTAACACGGTTGTATACCTCGACCTCTCTCTCTATCTCGACCTTCTATCTCCACTTATACTTTTTGATCAATTAGTTAGATACATGCAGAAGTATTCGGAAGAAACAATGTCTTTAAGTTGGAGATACACTTCAGTAGTTCGTGGCTGGTAGTGCAGTCCTAAAAAATCTTCATTGATGCGATATTCTTGAACATGCATCGATATGACAGAAATAAATACCCGAAATAACATAATTCATGTCAGTGCAGACTCAATAGACTTGCACTCATGTATTAATCGTCCAGACATGCTTTTGAAACCATTTCATATTTCCTCCATTTATCCTTAAACGACATGCAACCCCAACATTATAATCACCCTAAAAGAATCAGAATCTCTTACTAGATCGCAAAACATTTGACAACTTAAGAAGGATAGCTATTAGTCTAGAAATTCTGACGCCAGAAAATACTTCTTCCGATCATAAGTCCCTCATCAGGCACCCAAGTAAAATATATATATATTTTTCTGTTTGGGAACATATACTCTGACCTTACCGGTTATCATCAGCCCCAGATTGCATGGTAAGGGAAAAAAAAACAAAAGAAAAAAAGGAAGAAAAAGAAGGAGAGGAGGGGGGAGAGAACAGCACCAAGGATAAATGATATATGGATTGTTGAGCTGATGGGAAACAAACAACAGCAAGGAAGCACAAACTACCAGAACTAATTAACTAAACAATTACATTTTAACTTTCAAATACGCAACCGAAGACACTCGTGAGGAACGTATGACAAAGAATATGACCAAAACTTTCAACCTTGTCCTCGGTCCACAAAATTATTGCCTCAAAACAATAGGTGGCAAGTGTTAGTTTAAGATCATGGAAAATGGATGGTAAAAATGGGAGAAAGTGCGGAGAACTGACATCTGCAAGAATTATGAAAAGAAAAACTCAATAATACACAGATACCAAATTCTCTCAACAACCATATTGAACTGCCCTGGAGTTATGGGCTCATCACAGATACCAAATATTAGTGCTTGGTTGGTGTTCTCGACAGTAATGTCACCTGACCCCTGCCATTAAGAAAAGCACTTTAGGATGGTAGGACTTGAGTAAGAACATGAAGAGAACAAGGTAAGGGCCATGAAACAAGAATAATTAACGAGTAAGTTAGATGTGTGGATAAGAAATCAACCTATCATTTTTTTTAGACCCTTTGCACATTTTTCCTTACCATGGAAATGATCGGTGGAAAATATTTGATATGACATCGGAGGATCACAGAGTTACCTAAGCTGAAGTCTGAATCACAGAGCCATGATATTACAACCGCCAGGATCGTCGCTCTTCCTCTGTTTACCATGGTAACATGGGAGACAAGCAAGGAATGCTGCTCGATCAGTAGAAAAATAGGGAATAAGTTATGCTAAAATCTACATAACCAAAGTGATATGTATAATTACAAAAATCGTGCGGTTAGTTTTTGCAAACTACTTGACCATACAGTCATGTATTGTGGCATTTTTTCATTCCCAAGGTATACATTCAACATTATAGCCTGATACATATACCTCTCTGTTAGACCAAGACCTGAATAGAGAAATACAGAATCAATGCATAGAGAGAGAGAGAGAGAGAGAGAGAGAGAGAGAGATCTCGGTTAGATCTCGCTCATCAGATGGTCGTCGACGTACCGTTGCCAAGACATCTTCGTTTTTTCCTTGTATTTTCTCTTCGTCTTCTCTCTTCTTGGCTCTGACTCTCTCCTTGTATTGCTCTTTCTTTCGCCTTTCTAAATTTGGGGTTTGAGAAAGAACAGTAGTAGGGGAAGGAGACTGGATCTCGGGTGTTGCTCCACCTGGTCGAACTAGCTAGTGTCCTTCACGTCTGCCTTCGTTCCAGGGGTGTAAATGGATTATCTGTAGAAGGCGCATGTCAACGATATCAGACTGACATGGAGACAAAAAAGAGACGACAGCCTCAGATCAGAAAAGGTGACAGCAGCGTGTAAGTCTCCATTTGATGTTTTCTGGTGCCTTGAAGATTCAACAAATGTTAATGCAAATCCTTGAAGTTTCCACTCTCTGCACCAAGGTGAAGGTGAATCTGACTGCACCCTCACAGGACGGATGGTGGTTGCTAGGTAAGGCAGAAGAAGGGGAAGGATGATAGCTAGTTAGGGCCAAGAGGAGAGATCGCATGATGAAACCAGCCACGCTCAACAGCCAATCACCAAGGGCCCTGCGCAAGCCCGGCACAATCAAAAGATTTAGTTGCAAATTTCATTCGAAATTCTGCTCCAAAAAACTACCCTTTCATGGAGAAGCATAAGTATTTGATCTGTTCTTTCATACACCGTGATGAGAGAGCATATAGAGTTTATGTAAAATTAATATCAATTTCGCCAAAAAAAAAAAAGAAAAAAAAAACTGAACATGGAAAGTCATTTGTGAAGATGGCAATTGGTACTACATACGCTCATGATGCCATGCAAGACAATTCTGCTAGATCGAATTACATAAGTACAACAACTAGCATAGCAATAAACATTTCCCATGGACAAAAACTCATGGTTGACTAACAATGATAATAATTGTGGGGCTGCCTGCCAATTACTTTTGTCTCATTTTTAGGTCATCATTTCCATTGAGTTATTGAATGTTCAAATTTCCGCTGTCAATGGATGACTTCCTATCGTTTACTTGTCTCAAGAGTGCTAGTTTGATTGTTTTTGTCATGGTACTGACATTGTGCATGGAATTGTAATTAACTTGTGAGTTGTGATATCCTGAGAAGAATGCATGTGTTGGAAATTCTTTTTCCAACATATAAATCATCCCAAGAGAAGAATATCATGCATCTTTAAATTATATTCATGACTAGTCCAATCATCTCAGCTTGTCAATGGCTCTGTCAAGTGAGAATATTTTTGTAATTGACACAACAATAAACACGAAATATTCCAAAAATATCTTTCAAAATATTTAATAAAAAAGTACATAGATACGAATCACAATCTAAATGCGAAAATACTAAAATAAGGGTGGTTGCAGAAGCCTGGTTTTGTCGGATCACCTTAAAACTCGGTCAAGTTACTGAATTGGATTACGGATTTGGATATTTAATTCATAATTAATTGACCAGTAAAAATTCTATTATTCAATAATATGGAATTAGCTATCATTGAGTTAGATGACTGAGCTTCAGACAGGTGGCAATCAAATTGAGCTTGGATCCTCACCTAATAAGGCTGCAAATGGGTCGGATTAACCCGTGACCCAATCTGACCCGACCCATTTTGGAGGACTCGATCATGGAGCCGAGTCGAGTTCTAAAATTAGATCCATTCTATTTTTCGGGTTAGATCTGGGTTTACTAAATTTAGACTCGACCCGTTCTATTTGAAATTTGAGTAATTTTAAGTTTTTAATTCTACAACGCGATCCGCTCCGATCCGAATATGTAATAATTGGGCCGGCGGAGGTGCAAACACAAGTTCTGAAGCCATAGATGGGTTGAGTCGAATCGGATTCGAATTTTTTGGATTAGATCCGGATTATACATGGATCCGACTCGACCCAAATGACCAGTTAGGTCAAAAATTTTAGTGGTAGATCCGATCCGATCTGAGTCCAAAATTAGATTTCGAACAAGAAACTAGATTAGATCAGAATCACTCATGATCCGATTGGATCTATTTGCATCCGTACTGCCTAATGTCTATCCAGAACGAGATCCTAATGCAAGCACAAAGAAGCAGCCCATTGGAATTCCGAACAGCGTTCGGTCCAATTGTGACGGACCAGGACCCCACCCAGATGAGATGTTTTCCGACTTGACCAAGTCATGGAACTGGAAGCATAGGATTCCATGGTGTGCCTGATCGCATCACACACGTTGCTCTTGTGCGGACGGCCGACGTGCGCGCGCGTCTGAAGAGATAAAGATGGTCTCTTTATTCCATGCGGCAGCGGTGCCGACTTCCATTACTGGTGCGATCGTCAACTTCCTCTCTCTTCTCACCATTCCCTTCTCTCCCCCTGACCATGCGTCCATGCCCAATGGCTGTCCTTTGGCGCATCTGAGCCCCTTTCCTTATCTCAAGTTCTTCCTTTCTCCAGAAGGGACCAAACGTAGTGGGGAAGGAACAATTCACCATTAAGGTGACTTATCATGGGCATAACGCTATCTCAAAAAGCTTACACAAGCCGTCATTTCTCCTTATATTTCTTGATAGAAAAGGGGTACCAAGTTTTGACAACAGCCTGGGCTGGTTCTAAGATTTGGTAGATTTTCCTGCTGGCATTGTCCAAGGACCTTGCTTTTTCCAGCTTTTCTAATGACGGCACTAAAAAATTTCGAGGGGCCAAATGTTTCTTCTACTCTTTGACCATATAATTTGTGGGTCAAGCACGATCTATTTGGACCCTACATCATGTTTCATCAGACAATAAATCTTTAGAGCAAGTCTTTGGTACAAAGCTAACATATAATAACTGACATGTAGAACGTGCCAGTTAGCCTGCTCGTAAGGTATTTTGATGGTTATTGCATGTTTTGAGGATCAAAAATTCGAACCTCATCTTCATCTAGTGTGCAGCAAAAAATCTCTTGTGAACCTGTCCTTCAAAACTTAAGAAGCACGCACGCACGGTGTAACATACCATTTCCATGGTATTTAAAATATCATACTGAGACATTAAATGAAGGCGATGTGATTTTTTCACTTTTTCAATTATATTACACTGATGAGGATTTGTTTCGTAGAACTTTTGGTGAGTCAGAAAGCACTAAATTTCTCTCCAAAAGTACTTTTGAATGTGAATACTCAACCTCCAACCGTTCTGCCAAATGGGGCCTAAGATATTAAATCAATGAGCCGTGATCTTTGGTATTTCGAAAATCGAAAAGCAATATAAATGCTAAAGCCTTTCATTTGATAAGGTGCACCATTCTTTTCTGAAAGGAATGTTGTTGTTGTCTTGCACGTCGATTTAAAGTTTCATGCTTTGCTTTCCGTGATTCTTATACCGTCCCCTTGCGACTGCTCCACACATAAAAGCAGTCCATCTCCTAATCGCTATGTCCCACATAAAAACGATCGCAATACGACTCGATCGGCAAAGAGGGACGGACTCACCATGGTTGTCCCTAAATTTGACCCTAAGACCATTTCCATGCCGTAGGGAGGAAGTCTAATAATTTTTATACAGTAGAGGGGCCATTCGCTATGAGCGAAACAAGACATTTGATTGGGATGTGGATGAAGGCGTGGATCTTATCCGTCGCTCCAACCCCACCGGCTATCTCTTCCCAATGCCATTTGCGGGGCCAAGTCGTACAAACCCCAAAGACAGGTGATGGTATCGAATCTTTAATTAAGAGAGACAAACGGATGGGAGAGGTGTATTATTAACTAAAGCACGCTCTTGATTCCATCTAGACCTATTTTCTAAGAGCAGTGCTATGGGTCCCTACTATGGTCCATTGAAAAACATAAGGCACCAGATGATTGATCCAATTGACTGGTAAGACTGATACGGGGCGGGACTGTGGTACCAACCCTATGCAACCGTGTTATAGTATTGGGGTTAAGAATGATAATTTATGACTCAATCCGTCAACCCGACTCGCAAACGTACGGTTTAAGCAGGTTTGAATTTAATATAAATAAGTTTAAGTCGTAAATAGGTCAAATTATCTAAACTTGTTTATTAAATGAACTGGATTCGGATTTAAATCTTGGACTCATTTAATTCATTTTGACCTATTTAATAATTAGGTTGGGTTATGATCCGACTCGTCTAATCTATTTAACCAGTTTGAAATCTGATTAACATGGTTCTGATCTGTTTAATCGCTTAATCTATTTAATCTATTTAAATCTATTTAACCTACTAAAAATCAGTCGAACGCATTTAATCAGTTTCATAAATAAGTTATGTAGGTCGATTGGATTATCAATTTAATAAAAAAAACTTAGATTTAGATTTGAAATTTTGATCGATATAGTAAATAGATCAAGTTTGGGTTGTTGAATTTTTGATCCGATTTATATACAATCGACCGGTGCAGGAGCTTTTTATTATTATTTTTTTGTTTTTTTTTACGCATTATCCCATCTATTTGCCTTATCACCATGCACTCGCATCCATATCCGCACACATGAGCTGATTTGTCAATTGACGAAACAAGTATCCCATCATTCAAACTCAATGAATGACAGTAAATAATTTGTTAGGCTGTTCAGGAGGAGTGGCATGTTTAAGATGCTCCACGTCCTCACCCTCACCAGTTGGCTTTGACCAATCAAGATAGAAACGGGTACATGATTTCTCTGACGCGGAACATCTTTAATACGCACTTCTCGGGGGTGCAGCGTAATGGAGGCATGCCGTGCTCTCTATCCACAAACGTTTTAAAATAATTAATCCATCTCATTTGAGAATTAAAAATGCGACCGCCCGCAGAAATGTTCCTTGAGCTTCAAGTTGCAAGCGGTTTATATCCATCCGTCCAACCATGCAACGACTAAGGAGCTTCTTTTTATTTTCCTCCTCCAAGCCAGACCTTCCTTCTCCAGAGGCACCAAATTTCGATACATGGGTAAAGGTCTCGAGGAAACGTTTCGTGGAGCCCCATCGCCACAAGCCGAAGATGCCGATGAGCTCCGCGAATCTGCGTCTCTCTCAAATGACTCCAGCGAGTCCATGTTCTCATCTTCATCTAATCTCACAGATGACGCAACTTCCTCATCTCCCAAGTCATTCTCGCCATCATCGAATTCATCGAAATTGAATTCGGACGGGCCTCTTTTCGAGCTATCTTCGCTCATGGCTCAGCTTCCTATCAGGTGAGTACATCAGTCTTTTAACTCTGAATCCGCCGTTCTCTGTTTACATAGCAATGCAGAGGTCCAAACAAACAACAGAGAGATTTAGAAAATATGAACAAGATAAAAGCCATCAAAACGATAATCAATATATCAGCCAACTTTCCAAAGCTAACTTTTTGTTCCTGGTAATTCCATGATCGGTCCATTTATCAAATTACTCATTTTGTTTACTACGCATTAGATTTAGTAATTTCGATGACATTCTGGGGGTCTGCAGGAGAGGGCTGTCTAAATACTTTCAAGGGAAATCACAGTCCTTTACATCCCTGTCCGATGCTAGATCCATAGATGATCTTGCCAAGAAAGAGACCCCTTACAAGAAGAGGATGAAACCATGCAAGAGCTATGCAGGAGGTTTCGATGCAAGCCAAAAGCCATGCTATACACCAGGGCCTTGTAACAAGACCATAGCAAAGAAAACTTCCAGGGGTTCAAGTGGTTCTCTAGCTGCCAGGAGAAGCAGCAGTAGCCTTTTATCTATGAGCAATCCACCTCCCATACCTGTGAATAAGAACATGTAACTTTTTTTGGTATTTAATTATAGAATATGAAGATGAGATGCTGCCTGATTTCATGACAAGCAATCTATTTGATAGAAGAAATTAGGCAGCAGAATTTGTCGTGCTCCTTTTTGTGTATTACTTCTATGAATAAAAGAGAAGTAGGACCATTTCGTTAAGCATCACACTGTATTCAGTGGGTTTTATCATTACCACACAGTAATTTTTTTGGGGGGTAGAGCGACATCTCAAACTGAGAAAAAAAAACTGTAAACTCTAGAACATTGCATCACACTTTTTTTTAAGGAAAATGGAGGAAGCGAATTACTTCCCCAAGCTTAAATCAATCAAAAATTATTTACAGCGTTTCAGAGAACATTGCATCACACTTGAACTCTGTTTAACTGCTCATTCGCAAAAATGTTTTTCAATGCTCGACATTCCATTTTTCCTTTTCTAATTTACAAAAACCGCTTGATGCACAAGAAGATTCAACAATTCATGGATCGATAGTTAATTTTCCGTTCAGCTCAAATAATTTGAGGTTCAAGCAATAAAGAGGTCGTCTTCTGCTACAACTATTCCCTGTTAGCAGACAAAAATTTAAGCATGGTTGAATCCAATGGTGCCTATCATTAATGAAAAAAGTTGCATTGGACCTGCGACATCTTATTGTCAGGATCTATGTCAGAGAGCCATACTGGTATGTAGCTTCTGTGTGGCCTCAATCACATCAGCCCCAGCTTTAGCTGTATCTGGCCCATTTCCAAGCGCATTGCTCGATGATGCTAGCTGTAGCATCGCAATGTTCCAATAGCTATGATCTGTCAAAAATTGGGTCATCTTTGTCATCTTGAAATGACGATGTCTAATAAATCCTATGGCAAGTTGGATTAAAAAGACTTTAAATCATTGTTTGTTCTTGGATCCAAGGTTCTCTGTTGGAAATATTAGATGTAAGCGTAAAGTGTCAGTTAAAGATTGGCAGAGAGCATATCTAAAAGACGCATTTAATTGCCAAAATTTAGGACTTTGGAATTGTAACTAGGTTAAAATGCCACCCTAACAGCCCAGGAAAAGGAGGCCAGCGGGATGGAACCAGCATCCTCATGATTGCTCATCATCTTAGACTTGTCATTCACTGTTATATTTTGGACGAGAGCCCCTTTTCGCAATAGGCTAGTCTCCTCAACATAATATTTTCAGATGGTCTAGCCAACATAAATGATCTTTCGAAAATGTCTTCAGTAACACTCTTATACTAAATCTAATGGGACGCTGGAAATTTCATCAAGACAAGGGATATTACCAGGGAAAGTAGAAAGGGGAATAAAATAAGGTAACTTGGATAAAGTTTGTGGTAATTCCAAGGTGATCCAGCATCATTTTTACCCGGCCACCTTTGCAGTTCCAGAGGGGATGATTTCAACCGTATCTGGCAGTGCCTGGGCAATATTTGCACGACCTTTTGCTGCTTGCAACCAGTATGGCCGTAACCTACCTTTTGCTGCTCAGCGTGTCAAGAATAAAAGTAGCATCTGCAAATAGAGAATTGTTCTCAAAAGTAAGGTATTCAACTTGGTTCCCAACGTACCTTTATCTTAATCACAGTAAAAATTTAGCCATTAGCAGTCTAGATCACATGATCCTGATAGCACCTTCAAAAACAAACAAACAAAAAAATACAAAACATATTAGCTTGGCGTACTCCTCTTGAATTAGAGTTCGAAACCAAACTTATCCTCAAGAAGATAAAGGAGCCGATTCAAGCAAGATTCAATGTAAACCTAACTTTTTAATCGATTCACAGGATCTGGATGGTTGTGTTTCTCAGCAGCCACAATGAAAGAAATGGAAAAAAATATTTTAATTAAAATGACTACTTCGATCAACAACAAAACTTTCAGTTTTTTAGAGGTAACTACTACCAACAAAATCGGAGAATTTACGAAGGTATTCAAGTTATTAAGTATAGAGATAGTAAACTAAAAGACCGGTTTAAAAGAATATTTGGAGCAGCATAGATTCTCCAAAGAACATAACCCGCATTGAATGAAGAAAAAAAACGTTCTTTTAGATTGGTTAGTGTATAACTTAATTTGTAGAAATCAATTAAAACAAAACAACTTTTCCTTTACTGGGAAGTCAAAAAGATCTTTGCTGACTCTCCCTCGACAATGATAGCTTCATCATGCCTTCACTAAGCAAAATTTAATGTATAAAGTGCACAACTTTGCTTTGTTAGAACTTAGAATCTGGTACCTATGTGCTGGATTAAATATGATACCAAACATTCCTAGGGATCGTCTAGCCTAGAGCAAAAAAAAAAGAAGAAGAAGAAGATGATTTGCTCCAAGAAAAAAATTGCAGGCAACGTATTAAGACATTTTTGGCACATGCCAAGCATATATTTCTTAATTTTTAAAATTAAAAATAAAAAACAGTTAGATAGATAGTAATGCTAGAGGAAGGACCTAAACCTCAAACCTTATGGTTATCAAATAAATGCTAGAGGTGGAGGCTGCAGTCGAATCCCTGTTTTGAATAAAATAGGATTTTGACAGCTAAAAAATTTCAAAATTTTTAAACTAAGTCGACAAATCGCTTGCCGGCTTAACTTAAATATCATAATTTTTTTAATTTTGCAAGTCCATTTAAATCTTGCTGGTTGACCTGAAATAGCAAAAATATGAAAGTCCACCTACTCGAAAGTATTCAATGGAATTCTTCGATACCTAAATCATAGCCATTTTGGTAATAGCTCGCATATCTTGCCAGAACATCATGCTCATGCATCTAGCCCACGTAGATTGCTTGTATGTTGCACACGCAAGAAAACCATACGCGATCATGGACCGAGCTATCACTAGCTAGAGGAGCTTAAAATTTGAATGACTTTGCGTGCGCTTTTATGGTGGCTATGTAGCGAGTTTTCATTGGTTGGTCTATCACGACAACTATAATCAGCTCCAATGCATATCACGATGCAAAAGATATTTAATTTAAGGTACTACTATCATGCATCTAAACTTTCACATCTCTTCTTTCCTACCGTTAGCAACCTACCTTCTAACCAACCGCTTTTTTTTCTCCGATCTCCTTTGCAACCACCACCTTGGTGAGGTGCCTTCAATTGATGGCTCCACAAGTGCAAGGTCAAGTAAGAAAGAATTTAGATATCTATCGAGAGACCTTGGTGAGGTGAGTGGAAGCTGCCTAAGGCTCTTCGTGACGTTTTGTTTTCAAAATTTATTGAGTGTATCCATACTCATGTAATATGATGCGCCTACTCTAGCAAAAAAAAAAAAAAGAGGCTTTTTTTTGTTCCATACGAATTATTCTTTTTCATCTCTACTCTCCTCTAAAAACTCCAATCAAATATAAAATATTTTTCTTTTTCTCTATTGACCACATTTTTCCTCCCGTGGACCAAACAATCCCATATTTGTTTTAATTTTCTATTTTAAATTTTTGCCTGCTAAATATATTTTACAATTTTCATTATGAAAATAAAAAATAATGGAGACTGCTCAATATATTTTTGTTGCGGAAAATTTAGAGAATTGGAAATAGAATTCTTTTTTAAAAATTTTAAAATAAAAATAATGGCGATGCCAAATGCAGCCTTATTTTTTATTCTAAATATTTTAATATACATAATAAATCACTAAAAGTATATATGCGGTGGGCCAGGTCAGGTTAAAATAAATAAAGCGAATCCGATCGTTGGCTAAAATAAATGACATGGTCAAAACGAGACCGGACTGCATTGGGTCATTTTTCCACCTAGCCAGGAGACAACAGCAGGAAAGTAGAGGCCTTCTTGTGCCCAAGTACTATAAAATCTAGTCTGAAAAGGGATTGGAACAAGTGATGGATCCAAAACTAGAACTAGGTTCGGTATCTATTTGCCACATTCAAAATGGGAATCCATTCGAGCCCAATTGAAACATTGTAAAAGCTCGCCCAATCTAACTTGCAAAATGGTGATTGATCACGACCTAAATATCAAAATTAACCAATATGAAATATTCTAAGACTACTTAAAACATAGTCATTTATTTTACATCAAGTTCTTTTAACAAAAAATCAAAGATGTTTCTTTGATGTGCTTTGAATTTGCTAAGAAGATCGTAGGCCTCCATTTTAAAAGATCGAATCAGCCACATATAGGCTGGGTTTGGGTTATATTTTTCGCGCAAAAAGGTCATCGGCCTTCTCTCACGATTTAAACTATTGAATCAGAACTTGTTTGGGTTATATTTTCCGCGCAAAAAGATCATCGGCCTTCTCTCACGATTTAAACTATTGAATCAGAACTTGTGCAGATCTTAAAGTAATTAATTTTTTTTAATTTTGTCTGTATAGATTTTGAAATGGCTATTATGCAATTGAATGATTAACACGTAAGATAAATCATTCTTTAGCTCAAAAAGATACAACCGGAAACCATAAAGGACAGTGTGGACCATGGCCCTGGCCCCCTTTACAACTGGTGTTTCTTTGGCTCGTCGTCCCCCTCCCAAAATTGAACGGGGGAAAGCTATATATGGAGAGAGACGTGGAGGAATTCTTTCTCTTTTCAATTTTTCTTCGGCGTTTCTATTAAAAAAAACTTTCTTCAGTAATGAAAGGTTGCAGGTTAAAAATTAAAATAAGAATGGTTGTAAGTAAATAGTCCTTAAAATTATATCACCAACAATTATTCAAAAAATATTTGTTTGGCCAAAAAATCTGCACAAAGCACCGTCACCTGGCATGTCCATTTAACCTTTTCTTTTTGAATATTTTTGAAAAAACCATTTTAGATTTCTTTCTATTTGTCTTTTTTCAGATGTTTTCTTTGTTAAATTTTCTATTCATAGGTTTATATTTTAATATTGTTTTAACTCAATACATTTTTCTTCATAAGAGGCAGGTATAATCATTAAGATCATAAATCAGAAAATAAAGAAAAAAAGTATTATGCCTTCTATAGATATTATTACAATTTTTATATAATATATTTTACTATCAATAAAGTACAAGCACACATTTTATAATCAAATAATGCATTACTGTTAGACTTCTCCAGAGAGAAATTTTGGCTCCACCCTGCACATTTACAATCAAATTTGCAATCCTCATTTTGTCTTTGCATATTGAGACCTATAAAAGTTTTTTTTTTTTTTAAGCAAAAGATCTCGATTCAAACATTAATGATGGTGAATAATAACTATATTTTTTAAAAAAGTAAAAATGGTCATTAATTGAAAAAAAAAGAGTAAAAATGGTCCACTCAGCGGACATCTTATTAATGATCCGGTAGCAAGCGGCCGAATAATGTAAAACTTAAGAGAATACTGCATCAAAAAGTCGTAGAGCTTTTCTGTAAAAAAAAAAAAAAAAATTGTCAAAACCATGGCTTATTGCCCACAGGCTGCCGTTAACCTAATGCACTAGAAAATAGAAAAAGTGACTTTGTCCTCGTTCTTATCCCTTTGTCCCCCAAGTCTTTCATGAGTCTGACGTGCGTTCTAATTCCTCTCTCTGCTCGGAAACTAACGTGCTCCGAGCAATCTCCTACGTCTGGAACCGGATTCAACGATCTCACGCCTACGGGACAAAATTATTTTAGCATTCCAACGGAACATTTTATACGGTAAATTCGGCAGCCTCGTCCATATAGTGATGCTGGGATCGAAGAATGGAAACGGAAGGGCAAAAAAACGGAGAGGTGAGATGCAGAGCGGTGGAAGGAAAGGGTCGAAAGGGCACTCGAAATCGGAGCAGGGAGGTCGCAGGGACCGGAGATCGGCCACAGGTATGAGCGGGGAGCCGAAGAAGGGCGGGCACGGAGGGAAGTTCACCTGGGCCGGCGACCACCGCTACTCCCAAGTCGAGTACGGTGGCGAGATGGGGAAGCTGGATGCCAAGGATCCTAACTTCGAAGACCCACCGGAAAAGAAACGAGTAACCGTCTGATGGTCGTGCTTCGAAATCTTTGTGGATGGTTCGATTCCACTTCGAGCGAAGATCGGATCGACGCCTCTGATCTTGCCTTGTTGTAGTTAAATAAAGTTAAATCTGTGACTGATGTGTCTATAATTGTGTCTCCCCCCATCATATTTAAGATTTCCATATCTCTCAGTCTCCTTTTTGGCCATGGATCGGATCTTGTTCGCAATTGAAAGTATGACAATGGCATTTTGGCCATCAATTAGAAATTGGTCAAGAAAAAAATTGGATAAGAGGATCCGGTGCACACAATTTAGCAGTTGTAGCTTAAAAAGGGCCGTTCTTGTAAGATAAATTAGTTAATTAGAGTGCGGGGACCGTAAACAAATTCATAGAGCAATTTGTTTTGTCGTATACTACCACACCAGCTGGAGAGCATCGCCGGTTGAAGGAGGATTTTGGCAGCAGCCCAGAAGTGAAACGCATACTCCCACTTATTTTTTTTTCCTTCTTTTATTTATTTACAATGGCCTACACCTTATAGGTGTGGATAGGATCAACAAAATCCAAAAATAATAAAATAGAAATTTGGCACTGCGTCGTGCTCTCTCTAAACAAAATCTCCAGAATTATATAGGAAACAACTCATTCAGCTGTATTATTCATTTTTCTATAGATATATGTAACCACATTATATTTCTGTAGATATGCATGGAACGGATAAACACATCAGATATTTATGGATGCGAGCAAAACTGGGTTCAAGGTCTGCATCTCAGTGTGGATGAAACAACGTGTTCAACTGAGCTATTGGAACCTTACCACCGAGCGAAGTAACGAAGAAAACGTAGTCTCAGCATGGAGACTTAAAAAGAGTGGTGCCGTGGGTCCTTCAGCTTTGTTTTTTGCTCAAATCCATTCCCTAAGAGAGGTTGGCTTGTTGGTGAGACTGTTCCTGGGTGTTTTGCTCTCCCAAACATCTGTTCTTCCGTTGTTTTCGGGGGAAATTGAAGTCTTCAGTGTTTTGCTCTGTTTGCAAAAAAAAAAAAAAAAATCTATTCTTCTGTTGTTTTTGGGGAAAATTGAAGTCTTTAGAGCCGGCTCTTCTTTTGGTTCTTTGTCACTATAGGGCTGTTTTTCCTTGCTATATACCATACATTCTTTTCTTTTCCCTCTGTTGTAAATTTGCTTTCATTCTGCAATAAAATTCAGGTGACTAAGGGATAATCTCTTAGTCTCCTTTTCCTCACAAATAAATAAATAAATAAGAATCTCAGACGACAAAACAAGAACAGGCAGAAAAAACGATTCAATGTATACATTTCTACACTTGGAGACCCAGGAATTCCTGATGACCATATATACAATAGCTTCTTCCTGCAATAGGCTTACTTAAATTTCAGACAAATTATATTTAACGGTAAGTTTATTGGTGAGCAGCCACTGGAAAACTTCAGCAATGCAAAGAGGCAAGACGGCCTTGCGATCATGGGCCTGGCTCGAACAATACTGTACGATGAGATGCTCAAATCCTTCATGGCATCTTCGCGGCTATCATAAACCTTCTAGATCTGCCTCCATTGCATTCCTGGTAGGGGAACAAGTTGGTGTAGAGCTCAAGTCCGTCCGTCATGGACTTGTATGGATATCAGCAATCTGTATGATTTGTAGCTTCTTTAGATAAGCTTTGAGCACTGAGATTAACTTGATGTTGCATACAAACAATAATTAGGTAAATGCTGTAATAACAGAAAAAAATAGATGGAGCACGCATCAGGGACGATGGGCAATTTGTTAGCTTGAAAAGAGGGCTACGAAGATTGTAGACAAGTTAGTGTTTATTATATCACTGTTGATTTATTTATGAAGATTATTTATTTTTTTAGGTTACATTTATGAAGAACTAGGTTGGGAAGATAATGTAGGGTAAGATCCGCCCAATTCATTTGTTAAGCTTTTAAAAACACTTCTTTCCATTAGTCATCTTATTGTAGTTGAC
The DNA here is from genome assembly GCA_025769935.1 of Phoenix roebelenii. NCBI lineage: Eukaryota > Viridiplantae > Streptophyta > Magnoliopsida > Arecales > Arecaceae > Phoenix > Phoenix roebelenii. Next base: position 18,607,296 of record JAOXJJ010001100.1, on the reverse strand, counting down.
GCGTGTGAATGAAGGATTGGATGTAGGACACAGTTAGCCATTTATTTTGGGACTTCCCCTATTTCCCTTTCATGCATGGCAAGTGAGAATCCATGCTTAAAAAGTGTTCCAAGCTTACATAAGTTCCACTCAGAATGTTGGTGCGCAATGGCACTGGTGGTGGAATCCAGTTGCTGCTCACTTTCCTCGCAAGTATATTTTGTGCTGCTTTCCTGGACGAATTGGAAGCTGGTTCTCCATATGAAGTCAGCAGCTCCTCTCCCACAGAAAGAACGGTTCAATCCTTTCAAGATAAGAGGGGTTCAGAAATTTCACTGAAGAAGTCCCACGGGCCCTTGAGCCATTCGCTTTGCTTCGTCCAGTGGCACTCTTCATGATGCCATTTTAAAGGATCAATAATAACATTATTCCCCGCCAGCTGAGCGACTTTTTGGGTGACACTTTTTGACGTAAGCTTTTTCCTAGCCTCACAGGATAAACCATACCCTGAGGGCCTCATGACGCAGGTTGGTAATGCCATTTTCCCATGCATTAAATCACCTTGAGGCAACCTTTACAAATACACAGAAAATTTAGAACACTTCCAATAACACGATGCCAAGTGTCGGACAACACCAAGCAAATAAAGCAAATGGCATTCACCGGTCCAATCACAAACCGTCAGACAAAGAATCCAGCTCCGGAGAAACACTCTCCAAATTCCCACTCATTCCCATCCCCTGCCCAAAATGCAGAGCCTTTGGTTGCTCCCTTTGCTTGCATTCCTCCACCTCTCCTTCCCCAAATCCTCGGCTAACATTGGAATTGGTGGTGGCGTCGGAGTCTGGATCAACGGGAGGGGCATTACTACCACCACCCACCCCCAAGCCCCACCGCCCAGAGCCTCAGATCCCGGCCCTAGCAGGGAGTACATAGTCCTCCAAGCGTGGAAATCAGCCATGACGGAGGACCCATCTGGAATTCTAAGTTCTTGGGTTGGCCCTGATGTGTGCTCCTATAGAGGTATCTTCTGCTCAGATCCCCCTGAAGAGATGTCATCATTCACCGCCAGTAGTGTGGTGGCAGGCATAGATCTCAACCATGCCAACCTCAAGGGATCTCTGGTGAAGGAGCTCTCCCTCCTCACCCACCTCTCCGTCATCCACCTCAACAGCAACAGCTTCTCAGGCACCGTCCCGGGCTCCTTCAAAGAGTTCCAGTACCTCTCAGAGCTGGATCTCAGCAACAACCGCCTCTCAGGGCCTTTCCCAACCGCAGTTCTCCTCATCCCAAACCTCAAGTATCTGGATCTCAGGTTCAACAGCTTCTCAGGGGAGGTCCCGGACGAGGTCTTTGAGAAGGACCTGGATGCCATCTTCCTCAACAACAACCAGTTTGGAGGCCAGATCCCCATGAGCGTCTGGGGCTCTCCTGCTACTGTGATCACCCTGGCTAACAACAAGTTCTCAGGGTCCATTCCTGCTAGCTTTGGCTACACGGGTGCTAGGATTAGAGAGATCCTCTTCCTCAACAACAAGCTCACAGGCTGCATTCCAGAGGGACTTGGCTATCTATCAGGGATAGAGGTCCTGGACTTGAGCTTCAACGCACTCACAGGTCACCTCCCTGACTCTCTGTCGTGCCTCACTGGGATGGAGGTGCTTAATATGGCACACAACCAGCTAACAGGGGAGCTTTCTGACTTGGTTTGTGATATGAAGAGACTTGTAAACCTTACGTTGTCTTATAACTTCTTCTCCGGGTTCAGCCAAGATTGTGCAGGGCTCTTCTTCAGGAATGTGGGGTTTGATTTTGCTGGGAATTGTGTACCTGGGTGGCACATGCAGAGGCCTCCACCCGAGTGCATGGGAGTGCCATGGGGTGGTCTCAGCTGCCTGAGGATCCCGTTCACAAAGCCTCTAGCTTGCGCTGCAGGAGCCATCATGGGTCAAGTGGGTGGAATGGTTGGGATCCCATTTCACTTCCCCGCTTCACTGCCTCCTTCCGTGCCATGAAGCGTGTCAGGACGGGACTGGGACTACACCGGTGGTGCCTACTTGGAAATCTAATGGCGCAGACAGCAGGCTGAGTGCTCAAGTTCAATTCTTCCGTCTATTCTATTTTTCGGTGGCTTTAGATTGCTTTGATGTTCGCATGAAGCATTAGACATGCGTATAGCCACCTTGGATCAAGCTTTTGGTTTTAATAGCTGAGCATCTGTATTAATATTTATTAATGTTATCATACAGACTTGCCAAGAGAGGAGTTCTTTTTATATCCAATTAGAGAGAGTTTTCCTTACCGATCAGAAATGGAAGATCTTCTACTTTAAATGGTGATGTTACACGAGTCCTGATCATCAACAAACTGGAGCAATCAACTCATGGGCTGCAGGGTATCCAGAGGGAGTGCATTCCTGAAGTAGATGACTCCTATGACCACATGTTAGACATCAAACCACTTCATATTAAGAGTGCTGACATTCCTTAACCTTCGCTCGACAAAAGATTTGTGCTTCCAACTGACGTTAGTTTGTTTGATACAGTCCACCTGAGGGTCGCTGCCGGCTACAATGACTATGAAGAAACTACAAATTCCGACAGTCTATTTCGATCATGAAAACTGTCTTTAGTGAGAATTTGTATTTCGTCCTCGCTCCTCTCATCTCACATTCTCACCGGTGAAGCCTCCGATTCTGTAGAGATCTCGCTTTTTTAAAAGTTCTCTTAAAATGACAACATATAAAATACAAATTCTCCTCTATTAATCTTGGAATGAGTTGATGGTTAACTTAGATGTGTCATGCCTTCGATAAACCTCAGCTCTTTGATGACACATTGTCTGCTGTTGCAGCTTCAAATATATGTTCGCGGTGCCAGGGTACAAACAATTTGTGGAATCATTGTTCTTACAAATAGTTTGTTTACAATATAATTGTATGAATTTGGAAAAGATTCAACAAACCACTTAAGTCATTTTCCAAACCATATCATTGAATGTAGTACATGGGATTTGGGAGTTTGAAGGATCGCATAGCCATAGGTGAACCCAACAAGTCACTCCATTGATCCCCAGAGTTCCCATGGATCCTGTATCCTTGAGCTTCCAACTCTGCCCGTCTTCCTGATTTATAGCTCACTGCTTTCTTGCCAATATCAGAATCTTCCCTGTCTCAAGACATATTATCCTTCATCAGCAAATACTTGTCAAATCCATATATAAAGGTTGTCTGAAAACCAGTTTACCCTATGGTATATCAAGTTACTTGAGGGTTCAGGAATGTTTCGATCATTCAGAAAAGCGCATAAGAATATTTAGCCCAAATAGATGATACTAGGAATCTAGTATAGCAGTTTTCCTGGGTAACTGCATTACAGTACATTAATTTGGAAGATCCTGATATATGATATCCCATTATGGGAAAACTAAATGATGAGAAGTTCTAATTAAAAAAGTTAAGAGTCTAAAATTTGATAGTTATGCGAGACAGACCGAGAGTTGAGTTTGTGCAAGTGACCTGTTAAGAACTTAGCATTCAACCAGCAGCTAACTAAAGGTGTAGAAGATAAGTAGAAATGGGATGATCACTATAAATATGCATAATTCCCATAGTTGAAGAATTACAGAACATAATTTTCTAGGCGGTGTGAAAAAAAAAGAAAGAAAATGAAAATTTAACTGCATGTGAACTTCATCCAGCGTTAGCTCATGGTAGAACGGATACATTATAAGAATTGGCCACTATGATAGAGATCTATAATAATGCAAGTTAAGCAACTGATGGTTTAGATTGATTAATACTGATGAAATTTTCCAACTCCAGTTATTTTAAATTTAAATCAATAATATAACTTAAGCAATGTAGTAGGTGTGACATTGCATTTGAGGAAATAATGGATTAAAGTGTTTTATGTATATACATAGACCACACTGGTGAAATTTTCCTGGTGAGCAAGATCCAGTTTCACAGCACAGGAATTTTACATGCAACAAGCATCATCACACTTGCTAGTGAAAGCTTATCTTTCATAAAAAAAAGTACCAAATTGTTAATTAGGGGAAGAAGGCCTGATGGTTTCAAGGATGAGCCTTTCTTATATTGCTACAAGGGCTGCAAATAGATCATGCTGACCAGAAACTGAGATATATACTAAAATTACCTAACTTTGAGTTAAACATGGATCCATGAATTGAGTCGAAAGTCAAACTTACATCTATTAAATGAACCAGTGAAGTTCCAGTTAATAGAAAGTTGGGATCACGCATGATCTAACCACTATATAGTTGCATCAACCTACAGTAGAGCCATAGTCAATTGACTTGCCTCGCAAATGGAGAAACATAACTGGTAATACTCATCTCCGAAAGTCATAGCTAAACCTACTTGGATAAAATGAACAAGGATTATTCAAATTTTGTTAAAACATAGTTCAAATGATTGGAGGTTCAAGCGAATACTGGTGATTCCATTTTTGCAATACAATATATGAACAACATACATGTTGAATTATAGAAGCCAAAGTGGGGAAAGAGAATGGAAGTGGCAATGCAGGGGAACTGAAGGAATCAATCATGATTTACATTATGGAGTGGCAGAGGAAACAGGATTTGGAATGTGGCTCAAGAACTGCCTGCTACCATTATAAGATGATCCTTTTTTCCCAACTACAAAGGCATTGTACTGTATTTGGTAAGCCTAGATGAGACTGAAAGTAACACATATAAGAGATAGTCAAGTTCATCTCCTAAGTTGTTTTAGGATCTCCCAAGGGCATCTAGATCAGTTTAAAAAATTAGATTTATTTTATAAAAATCTGCTCTTACAAACAGATTGTTTGATTTAATCGTTTAAAGGCTGCGAGTATATTATTTTCAATGAGCAAGCTGGACCAACTCCAGCCATAATGTAAACTCTCAATAAGCAAAATTAAATTGTTAGGACTTTTTTCAGAATATGCATTAGTTAAGATAGAGATCTTGAGACATTATTCACTACATGGTTTTGTAGAACATTTAATGTAGAATATATTTGAAGATTACCGCGACTTCTAGTGTAAAATATTGAGACCTTTGCAGATGAGGTAGCAGTTTTTAGCTTTTCTAAATTTCAATAACATTTATATTTCTGTGCAGTTTAATAATTTCTGGCATTGGAAGCTACAGCAATTCTCGTCAACCGATGAAGCTTCAATCCTCCTATTTCAATACACACTTTGTTGGCAAACTTTTGAAGGTTGGTTTAGATTATACGATCAGAATCTAAACAAATCACTGCCAGAGTATATACCATAATATCAACTGGAAAATCTACCCGGCAGAAAACAAAAGAAAAAACAAAAAAAATTGTTATGAACCAAAATTTAGTCTCCACAACATTATGTGAATATGTACCTCAATAAAATGCATGCAAAAGATGAGTATATAGCTTATTGTGCTTTGTGCTGACATTTGGGTATCTATAAACCAGATTCCTTTTTCATCACTTATTCACCTTAATGAAGATGCTTATCCATTACCCATTAGCTCAAGCTCCAAATTAGCTCTCCAAATTTCATAGCACAAGTTTTGACTCCACTAATGCAAGTTGAACAGTGTTACAACATTGAGAAGAAACGCACTAGAGAATCATTCGTTAAAGCAGAAGAAAGAGAGCAAATGTACCTCAAAATGAGCCTATTCCAAGAATGGTATCCTGCGAACGATAGATTCTCTGCAGTGACATTCCTTTGAGCCTCGACCCGGCCGGTCAGAAGGACCACCTGAAATCCTAGACCCAGGAGCTCCTCATACAGCCTCAAACTCGCCGGCAAAGCCGGCGCCTTTGCCAGATTCACCCATTCATCGAATGTCGTCTCGTTGAAATCCTCTGACCTACGAAATTTCGATACTTTGCATTAAGGGTAAAATCTCTGGGAAAAAAATCCATTCGTATTAATTGCACGGTCTTAACTTCAAAGCGGGTAATTGTCAATAGTTTAAATTAAAAAAAATTAAAAAAACAGCATTTTCAAAGCAAAGAATCTTTCTTTGACTCGTTGTAAATCAAGAAAATTGGGAGAAAAGGGGATATCCTGCACCCGTATCCGTTGACGGCGTAATAGGGGAGGTTGGAGAGCAGCGTCTCATCGACGTCAAAGATCCAGATGTCCTTCCCGTCGCTGACGACCTGAACGGTCTGGGCGAAGGCCAGGGACTCGGCGGCGACTACAGCGGAGTCCGATGCGAAGCGATCGCCGTTCATGTACTCCGCCACGAACTGGAGGCATCTGGCCGGGATCGTCTTCCAGTAGCCGGCGTTGTTGGTCTCCTCGGAAAGCCGCCAGCTGTCGCAGTAGAGGTCGTCGCCGTCGCCGCAAGGCGGGCCCTCAGAGACCATCCGGAGGACCGATTGGGAGGCGGCCGCGTAGGCGATGGCGGAGAGGACGAGGAGGACGGGAAGGAATCGAAGTAATCCCATCTGATTTGGAGTTGGATAGAATAAAAAGGAAAACCTGACCCTAACCCTAGAAGGTTTGGATTCTTGGGGCTTCCCCTTCTCTCCCTCGTTCTCCGTGGGAAGGGAAAGGAGAAGGAAGAGAAGGGCGGGTTCGGGGCGGAATTTTCCCATTCTTATGATCATTATACTACAACGAAATGGCATCTTTCGTAAAATATTCTTCATCTTCTCGGCGATTGTGGAGATATTACTGTTTTGCTGCACTATAAATTTCACCGGAACGTTACCTTGTCGCGTGGCAGCAGACGATTGGTGATATTTGCCCGTTCACCCCAGGTTTAAGGGAGAGGAGACCGTTGTGGTGACTAGGTGGCGCGGCAAAGCGTTCTCTCAACCTATCCTCGTCCTGTCCGTATCAAGACTTGTTGACCGTCAGCTAGCTCGAAGAAGGTCAGCTTCCCACTGTTGGTTCGCAAGAACGCGTGCCAATCCAAAAAACATAAACTTAGTAAAAACAAAACATAACCAGCATTAGAACATATCTCAACCTCACCACCGATCCAAAACTTAGTAAACTGGAAGATTATTTGTAAAGGCAGAGGTGCAGATGGTATGAGAATTCTTAATTTGGCGGAATTTTTTAACCGGGCTCTGCTCTCCAAGTAGGCATGGAGACTTTTGAATGATAGGGTAGCCATGGATCACTAAGTCTAACAAGATTTATTGTCATAATTCTGACCTTACATCTAAAAAGACTAGCAAGAAAAATATTTTTTTGAATTTTTTAGTCTAATATAATTATTCAAAATCTCTTTAGCGAATAACTGATATAGTACTAAACACATGTCTGCACGGATCCTAATATATTCCTTCCGTTTAAGTCATGTTGTCTTCGTCATGTTAAGAGTTCTAATTTATTGAAATCTAATCATAACTATCACGATTGGCTCGTGATCAGCCTCAATGAACTCATACTACAGTGTCTCTTTGTCCGTATTTGCTATGAGCCGAGTTCGCTCTGATATCCTTTATTACAATTTAGAACCTTATCCAAAATGGTAGAAAGAATTTCAGGGATAGGCGCAGCAGAAGAATGGCAAGGGCTTCATCCGTTTGGAGGAACATTTGCAAAAGGTCTGGGTTTGCTTGAGATTTATGCTAGGCGATGGGAAGAAAATACTCTATTGACATGATATCCAAATTAGCGAGCACTCGATGCCAGTACTCTGCCTAATCTCAAGAGCAGAAAATATGGAGGCTGTGATTGCTAACTATTGGAAACCACTCAACTGGGCGCTGGTCCCTGATTCTCAGCAGTTGCACCAAAGGAACTGCAAGACTTAGCAAACACACTCCAAAGCAACACTTCTACAAAGCAAACAAGACAAGCCAACATGGAAATGGTCTGAAAACAGGGTGTTCCTCGTCCAATTTCTAAATCAACAAGGAGTGATCTGCCCAATCGCGCCAAGTCCATGGAAAGAGCCTGCCCTGGAGAAGATCAAGATCTTTATGTGGTTAGGCCTTCGGAACAGGAACAGGAACAAGATCAATAGCCCTCGAGCTCTGAAGATATAGGCCACCTGTTGTTTTCTGCCCTTATACCAGATGCTGCTGGGAATTTACATGGACTAGAAGAATGTCCCTTCTGTTAACTGCCCTAAACAGTGTCACGAGAATGGAATGCTTCTGCCCTTATTATATGTTGAAATTTAAACTATGGATGCAATTTCTTGTAACAACACAAATAATTAAGAAAAAGTTTAGGAAGAAAATTCAGCTTTAGAGGTACACGGATTGCATTGTTCTTAGAGGTAGATTTCCCTTTTTCCAAAATCAATGACTTGGCACGAAGGATTCCAGCATGCGTACTTTCCAAAATTCAACTATAACAGCACCATTTTAAATTGCGTTCCGAAGTATAAAGGTTTGATTGAATTATTTTTGGTTGTCCCTTACCTCAATAATAGCTTGTGGTAATATTTTGCAGAGGGCTCTTCTGCAAAGAAGAGAGGAGAGAAATAAAAAGAGCTTTTTCCAAAAAGAAATGAAGAGAGATTGATTGAGAAAGAAAATCACATATGTATAAAAGAATTTTTAAGGTCAACTGGCCGAAGGCAGCGAACCATCCAATAATAATAACAATAACGGCCATTCAGATATCCAATGGTAAAAACTCTAACAGCAAAGGCATGAAACAAACCTCTTTTTTTTTTTTTTTGAAAAATGGATAAGAACAAAGGAGTTTAAAACATTTTGAAATGCAAAAATAAAAAGAATAATTAACATTATATCCCTTACTGTAGGGACTCAGGAACTTCATTCTCTTCAAGAAAAATAAGTATAGCTTAGGCTCTTCCTTTTTCTCAAAAAAATGAGAACCTGTCCTTGTAAGTCTTATTAGCATGGGACAATTAAGTTTTATTTCTCATTTAGTACCAAACCTTCAAATCATCCGAGCTTTTTTTTTTTAAAAGATTGAAATAGGAGATAGCAAGATGCTGCCCCCTGTTTACTAAGAACAGAGTAGACGCAGCATCCAGGACGTTATCTTTCAGAAATTGAAACACGATAGACATGAAAACTCTAGATGAACCGAAGTACAGCAGATGTTCTAACTAATGTAGTACATTGGATCTGGAACCTTGAAAGTACGACCACCCTCTGGTTGCCCTAAGATATCACTCCACTGATCTCCAATGTTTCCAACAATGCTATACCCTTCCTCGTCCAATTTCTGCCTCATACCCGACTTATACGCCACGCTCGAGCCACTCACGTTTAACCCTCTGCAAACAAAAACAGAGCAACACAATTTACAAAAGATTGTGTCAGCATCCTAAAAACAAGTGACGTTTTAATCTATGTTGCTGAGTGTTTGAACTTTGATCGTGATCATCAGCATCTTGACCGGTGCCAACCGGAGTGATATAATGGCAATCCAATTAACTTTCGAAGTCATACTTTGTAAACGTTCAAATAACGGTACTTTTGACTAAAGGCGCATAGCCATGTCCCATTATTTGAGAACAAGTCCTCGACCGCTTTTGACAAAGTCAAAAGCACGCAGGCCAGTGGCGGCTGATGAGAGTTAAGATATAGAGTTTATTGCATGATTATCTTTTTATAAATTCAAGTTTGTGTGTATACTTATTTTTTATTTTTATAAAATACTGTTTTTGCACAAATACTCTTAATATAATGGTTCTTCTAATACTATTAATAAAAACCATATTTATTTTAATTAAAAATAAAATAAAATTTTGAAATTATTATTTTTTGTCCTCCATCACTATCGCCATATAAATATATTTTTTTTGTACTCATCTACCCATTAAGAATATTTTAGTTATTTTAATTTGAAACCGTTAATTTTTTAACAATGTTAGATGGCATGGGTACATATGCAAAAATAAGAATAAAAAAAAGATAGAATAGCAAAATAAGTGTTTTACCAGAGTATACATACAAATATTAATTTTGAAAGAATATTCATGTAAAATTAGGTATTTAGGAGAATATTCATGCAAAAAATCCTAAAATATAATATATTTTTTTAAAAAAAATATCATGCACAAAAATGCATAAGAGACCAATTTTGCCACCAAAAGAGAGCTCCATTAGGATGTCTCGCAAGTAAATTAAATTGGTACCATGTGTTATACCAACTCGCACCAACTCACTGATGTCATATGGTTTACAGGACTGCTCTGATACTATGATTGGGCCAAAGTTATTTGACCACCTGGGAGGAAAGAATAGTGATAACCGTGAAAATAAGAGAGATTAATAATGAATCAAAGAAAAAGAGGGATAGTAATAAGTATCACAAGCGAAGGGCTGATACTTTAGCAGGAGTTTTTCCCATGTGTGATATCCGACCATCTTGAGATTATGAGCCGTGATGTCCCTTTGATCCTCGGTTCTACCCGTCAAGAATACAATTTTGATGCCTAGAGACAACAATTTCTCATATAGCTCCAAACTTTCTGGCAGCGCAGGTGCTTTCCCCTTCATCACCCATGCATTGAATGATGTGGCATTATACAGTTCGACCCTACAAAAATCAGATTTTTGCACTTTAGAAAAGCTAATCATGCTCTTTGAAAATTATGCGTTTTATTGAAATACGTTAGGAAATTTAATTCGATTCAATGTTTCCAGATTTTCTTTTTAAAAAAAATAAAGGGGGCAAATTTGAAAGAACTAATGCGCATGAGAAAATAGATGAAAACATCTTTTGTGACCTTAAAGTATTCCAAAGATTTAGTGGAGAACCATTGCAAACTACTTCTTCTTTCTTTATTAACTTGGGACATCTTGTCCTCTACTTAGTATATCCTCAAAAAAGAAATTAAAAAAGAGGCTGCTCCAAGAGCTTCTCTGTCCTTTTAACTCTGAATAATAGATAAGTTTTTTTTTTCACATTAGCAAATAAGCCTGATATGGCCGGAAGGAACCGGGAGGGAACCGTGAAGACCGAAGGGGAGAGAGAGAACAGGGTGCGGTTACCCAAAGCCGTGGTGAGCGTAGTAAGGGAGATTGGATAGGGTGGTCTCATCGACGTCGAAGACCCAGACGTCCTTCCCGTCGCCGCGGAGGTCGAGGCTGTCGGCGTACTTCACGGCCTCCCCGGCGACAACTGCCGAGTCCTGGCGATAGAGACCGCCGAGCATGTAGTGGCCGACGTACCCTTCGCAGGTGCGGGGGATGGTCTTCCACCCCCGCATGTTGTTGGCTTCCACCGCGACGCGCCAGCTCTCGCACGTCACGCCGCTCAACCGATGCGCACCGGAGCCGGACAAGGGGCGCAGGAGGTGGATGGGGAGAGGGAATGGGGGGCCTTCCACGCGCGAAGAAGCGTGGGACGAAGTCACGAGGGCGGCCAAGAGGACGATGGCGACGGCAAGCTCCATTGCTCTCTCTTTCACCCTCTCCGCTCTAGCTGCGAACTTTGGGGCCTGGACTTATGATCTTTATAGGCGAGGCTTGTCGTACCTACCACATGGCAACTGGAGGTTGGTGTTAGAAAACGAAGAGTGAAAACAGGAAACGGGGGAGGAGGAAAACGGCTGAAAAATTTTCTTCCCTTTTCTTTGTACATATTGAAGGTATTTATACACATTCGAGCCTGATCAAAGTATAACTAATCTAGCTATTAAGCAATGTAAATTATAACTGGATATAACTAATCTAAAATTCAAAATGAAGGAGCTTTCAGAACACTGAGTTTGTTTCGGCTGATTCACTGTTTCAATCTATTCCAACAATCACTGTTATGGGACGTTATGACTGTTGTGAAGCGTTATAGGAGTTAAAATTAGTATTTGACCATTGGAGCTTTCATGTGAACCGGTTGTTCTGTTGGAAAGAATTAGTGGAACCGTTGCTTGCCGGTTTGTTGGGAGAGGCTGTAACTCAGTATCCTTATTATTTTGAGAGTCGGTGGCAGGCTCCGTTGCCTGCACCGGGCTGCAAGTGACTGCAAGTGATTTCTGTGAATATTACCTGGCAATTGTCCGGTTGCTGATATCTTCCATTCCAAAAAACGGACGGCTCGCATTCAATCTCTCTATCAAACATGTTTGACAACTATCCACGCATTTGACAAGTCCAACTCCACAAGCTCAGTTTTTTTTTTCTTTTTCTTTTCTTGCTCAGTTTTCAAATCAAACAAGAGCCTTCTGTTTCTGATAAGAATGATACGGCGGCCATCCATGCATTAGTAGCTCCCTGCAGTGACATGCAGGGCTATAATTGGGCCAACTCATGTCATGGTTTTTATTGTAAAGTAGCTGCAGTTATATTTGGCCGCAAGCACTCGGATTTTATTTGGATTATTTGGTAGAGGTAACTTCAATGCTATTGGACTAGAATCAATATAAAATAATTACTAATATGTAGTAACTATAAATATTAATTAATCACTGTGGCGATATACTGTATTATTATGTAAGTGCATAATATGTGAAAAATGGTCAATAGCTGGTCATTTGTTTGTTTAATGTAGCAAGAAAGAGAAATGAATTCCGCATGTTGAAGATACAACCTTACAGATCATCTTTTTAACATCATACAACCAAAAAATTATAATTGCATTTATCAATTATAGATAACCAAAAAAAAAATTGTGTGACATGCTACGATGTTGCACAGGTGTTTGAACACTGAAAATATTTAAAGCGTGACAAGTGGGATATGCCAAAAAAAAAAAAAATACTAATTTGATAAGCTGGCACCTTTCATCTATCATTGCTCGTGAATAATTAGTTTTTCCTCATCGTCATTATGCACGGGTTTATGAGAGAAGTTTAGTCTCCCCTTCTGCTCTATGTCCTATTGCCTAAAAAATATATATAATTTTTATTGATTTAAAATAACAAATAACTATTGGCTGTCTAAAAAGGTAATAAAGTAATTTGTGACCAAACCTAGTAATTAAGAAGAGGCCGAAAAGGGAAATTATTCATTCCTAAAATCTGGAAATTCTGTCATCTATTTTTCTTTTTGTGCAAGATAAAAAATATAGTTTCTCTAGTCAACTCAATCCCCCTATCTAAAGGAAGTTAGGAACAAACTCATTTCATGACAATTGTGATATGAATCATGAGTTGTTTTGCATGTGGATTGTCGCATGCGGTCATGTAAATATTTGATATTCTGCAGGAAATACAACACATACACCTACCAAGGTCTGTTTTTTTGTGAGAACCGATGATCTCGTTCCCATTAGAAACCACATCAAGCTTTCAACTCTTTAATTCCTTCTCCTTCGTGCAGCTTGTTACTGTGGTAGTTTAGTGGTTATATGGAACGTTGCGAACCTAAAAAACGCTACTTATATAAATGTTTTAACACAAAATGAATAATATTATACAGCTTTAGCAAATCAAACTATATATTTGTCTCTGGCTTGTGGTAATTTGTCACACTTCTAACTTTTCTTTTGTTTTGATATCATAGATTGTGACGGCCGTTCATAACTTACGGTGATATCCCCAATTCCGCACTCTCAAACTTATTTTTGAATGAAATGAGACCATGAAATAACAAGGCTTAGCTTCCTCCCAAACAAGAGCTGGTCCGATTCTTTAAGTGATGCGACTGGGCTAAAGGCTTGTGGTGCACGCGGTCAAATTCGGGGAGTGGAGTTATGAGTTTAGAAGGTAGTTGAGAAGGATAAGAACTTAAGGATGCCTCTAGTGTTTGGCTTGCGTGCTTTCTGGAGATTCTTTTAATAAATCAACGCAATTTCCACATGCAATTTGAATAATGAGGTTTGAGGCCTGTGATTGATAGAGCCCAGGTTTAAATAAAAAGCAAAAAAAAAAAAAATGCATGTTGCTTGCTACAACATTCCAAACTTATCTCCATCCGAGATTAATCTATTGACCGCAGGGAGGCCACGGACACATATTCTATCATAAACAAAACAATGAGGCCTATTCACTTGCACAGCACCAAAAGAATCAAATGAAGGAAGAGTCTCGGAGCATTTTTAGGGACTTATGGAATAAAAAAAAAAGGAAGTTATGTCCCACTCCGAACTCCGGCTCACATCAAAGAGGCAGACAATGAGCCTGTAAAAAAAATAAAAATAAATAAATAATAATAATAAAAGAGGCAAGAAGTAAGACAGGCTAGGCGCAGACCAGCGAGATGTCTTGTCCCTTGGCTGACACCAATCCACGGAGAGTCCATTATTGCAATGGCTATTAATTAGCTTGGTATGGCTAGATTCTGCAGGTGTTAAACTAATACGGCATGTCGCAATCGTCTCCAGGGAGGAACGACTTTTGTGATTTATTTATGGGCAGGTATACTCGATCTAAATACTTTCGTCTTCAGAAATTATTATATCTCTATAACAAGCATGAATCACTAGTGCAAGCGTCATGGGTTGCATTTTTTTCTACACTAGATGTACAGTTGATAAGAGCAGTGGTTGGGGCAGGTATCCTGCTGAAAGCGATGGTACCATCATAATTTTGATATCCAGAATATTAATCTTTTAAATGTCCCTCCGAGTCAGATACTCATCCCTTAATCCATGATTGGGTGGCGGCAAAGAGATTTCCCTTAATCCATGATTGAGCGTTGGGGTGGAAATTTCTTACGAAGATGACATCTGTACTCGTTGTTTTGAGATCTTTTGCGATCATTGATGTTGATTTTGTCGTTTTTTTCGATGGAACAAGGCGGAAGTGAACACTTCCCCCAATTTATTGGATCAAAACATAATTGTTCCAAAGAAGCGAAAGAGACGGAGAGAGACAAAAGGGGTGTAAATACTAAATAGGGAAAAATTAGAGAGGAACTTCCCCAGCTAAGAGGCTGCAGTAGCCCGAGTCGAGGTGGCTGGGAGAAGCCAAAGAAGAAATACTGCTCCAAAGTTTGTGGTTGCCTTCAGTCCCTTTCTCTAAACATAAGTGCTTCCGTATGCAAAATCTTTCTTGGCACCGCATAGATCTAATAACGCCGCTGGAGAAAAACTCCTCAACTTCTTTCTCACCAAATGTACGAAAAGAAGGACATTAGAGTTGGTCGAGTCTGACTGGATGGTCCGCTTACAGAGAATGGAAAAGCAAGTTGCTGTCCTTCGGGGGAAGGCTCATTTTCGTCTATTCAGTTCATACATTTTTTTTTTTTTTGGCTAAAGATTCAGTTCTTACTTCTCTTCCACTTTATTTCATATCCCTTTTTAAGTTGCCGGCTTGGGTATGTAATGTAATAACCCAGATTTTGGGCTCGTGGAATTAGATAAAATTTTGCGACCTCTTTGTAGAGTTGCTGTGTGCCGTTAAAGATCAAATGCTTCCTTTGGCTGAGCTGGAAGAGAAGACTAATATGAGGGATGCATTGGGGAAGAAGCTTGGGAAGAACTTGAGTGGCTGTGTGCTCTGCAATCACCCATCAGAATCTGTTGACCATTTGTTCTCCAGCTGCAAATTCTTCTCATCGATTTGGATGGAGATACGTTCATTCCTGAGTGTGCTGCACACTCATGCTTCCTTTGAGGGTATTTGTCTGAATTCGAGGAGACGAAACTTCACTAAAGTCAACGCAAACCGTGGTATTCATGCTGAATTGGAGTGGTCCATTCTCTACAATAGTAATGATCTTGTGGAACATGGAACAATCTGGCGTAGTATCAAAGGTCTGAAAGATCATCTTCTTGATGCATAAAAACCGTCCTTCCTTGATCCACTACTGGGACACCGTTTTGATTGCTCACCACCTCTACCAGTACTCAAGTTCAGATTAAGCACTGAGGAAGAATGTAATTCTGCGACCTTAAGCTGTTTCATCACCCTAACTGTAAACCAATTGGTTTTGTTATTGTTGCCTCTCTCCTCGCCAATTGTAAATCTCTGTTTCACCGCAGGGGATCACCAACTTTGAGCTTTCTTTTGTAATCCTTTTTCTAATTCTTAATAAAAGCCGGGTGGTCTGACCTCCCTTCTACTCAAAAAAAGAAAAAAAAAATCTTTCTCATAAATGTCTGAAAATTTTTCCTTCTCCAAGTGGTCCATAAATCATGCATGTTGGCTTGTCATCCTCCAACCACCGACACCCATTGATCCTCTAATAGCGGTTTTCTTAATTTCAAAACTTGATTTCTTTTTTCTTTTTCTTTTTTTTTTGTTGGGAGCATTTATTTTATTCTGGTTTTTCATTTGTATGGTTTGAGTTGTGAAATTTGAATTCGGGACTGGTATGTTTTGAATAAGAATTTTGAATTGGGAATTTGGGATTTTTAAGATTCAGATGAGATGGACTCTCTCTTGCTGCAGTGTTCATTTTCTTTAAAGAAATGGTTGGATATTATTAGTTTTTATTTTCTTTCCTGAGAATAGGTCAGGCGTCTGAAAGATCCTGACGTTCTTGCACATGAAATAGCTATCCCAATCCCTGGGATATCCCCCGGGGACCAGACGGACCATTGCGGGCATGGGACAGGAACGGACAGCTCACTCTTACCAAACGGATGTCGGGCTATCTCAATCTCTGGGACATCCCCGGGGTACGAAGACTATTGCGGGCACAGGACAGGAAAGGAGGGCCACAGACAGCTCACTCTTACCAAACAGATATTAGGCTATATTAGAGTCCCTCTCACAGGGCAATGTGCGATTCAGGATAAGGTGGACCCACTATTCGGACCAAGTCGCTACATCATTTATGCAAGCACATCCATCTACTGGCATTAGGTGCAAAGTGGTACAAACTGCCGAAGCAAAATGAATTTGTCGAGGAACATATGATTCATGCTCGAGCATTGGTCCCCTTCTACCCTACTTACATCAAAAAAAAAAAAAAAAAAAAAAAAAATCATCTCCCCTTCCATCTGATTTTTTCGCTGCCTTCTTTACTGCCAAATTCCAGCCTCATGTTTCTTAGGGATTTATTTGTTTCGGGGGAAGAGGAGATAAAAAATAAAATAAAATAGAAAAATAAAAAAAATATTTTATATTTGTTTTTTTAAAGAAAAAAATAACTTTTTCATTAAAAATAAGATTTTTTTTATTTTATGGAAAGAAAAAATCCATATGGGATGTGGAAAAGTCCAGCTCCTACAGGCCGGAAATTAGAATATTTTTTTTTGGAAGTGCCCTTAAGCTTTTAAATAGAATAGGCTAAGTTTTTTTTTTTTTTTATCAAGAGTATAACAAGTATTTTATGTAGTTTTTTTAGAAAAATAGATACTCAATCAAAAATAAACCACTCTATAATGTGTTATTTTTATTTTATCTACCAAACATGAAAAAATCATTTTTCAGGCATCAGTTCTTAAAAAAAAAAATTGGTAAAGAAAAATTCTTTTTACAAACTAAATAAGTCCACGGTTCCTTGGATCTCTCAATTGCCCGCAATTGAACTTTAAAACTCAATTGAGCAAGGAAAACTTGTTTCAGACGTTTGATTGGCTCAAAATGGGGCTAAACTATGTTGTCTAATATAAAGAAGAAAAGGCTCGTAGGTGGCTTCAATCCTCGAAAGCCACTTCAGTCGACCCACTTAAAGAAAACCAAATAAGCCCCAAGCTCCAATTTGAATGGGATTCAGATAGACAGAGATTTTATGTCCGATCAAATCCAGATCCGAATTTTGATGTCTGTTTATAAATATTGTCAGAACTGGATCGGATCATATTCGAATAAAAATTTCTTTATTAGATGTTGATTTTAATTTGGATTTAGAGATTTTTAAATTCAGATATGTTGTATCACCCACGATATTTTTTCTTTGAATGGCAAGCACTCAATCCCATGCATCAATCTAGTTTATCTTACTTAATCACATATATAAATCATTTAATCATTTGATGTATATTATAATATTTTCTATTATAATTATTTTTTAATTAAAAATAAATCTTTTTTCTTTGATAAAAAAGCAAATGGATATACATTATTTTATACTTCATGATATTTTCAAAGACTTATTATTAAAAATACTTAATATTTATATTAAGAACTTTTTTGTACCTCTATATTTATATAATTTTTCTTACAAGCTCTCTAAGAATAGATAATTCATGTTTATTTTTTATTTATACTATAAGTAAAGATAATAATGATATTTGATGCATAAAACTTAAAATTCTTATATTTTATTTTTAATTATTAATATTTTTGTCTATAATATGATAATAAAACCTGCACAGCCAGTGATCTAAATATTTGATGAAGTGCATCCGATCTATTGGTGCGCCGCATCCAATCTACATAGTGAATTTTATTTATATCTTTTATAATTACATAATTAATATTAGTTTTCATCATTATAATAAAATTCAATTCATATCCAAGTAATATTCATGTTATATCCATATTTGGATAGAAAAATTGATATAACTAACATGCAACCTCTGTCTGCATAAGTTTAAAATAAACCTAAATATGCTTAATATTTGATTCGTATCGATTTTCATTTAGAAAAAAATATGGATAATAATTTTAGTATTTATTTAATTTATATATCTAAATTTATATTTATTAAAGAATGTAGATATAAATACAGATATATCGGGATCCAATCCATCCGTTTCTAACCTTAGGTAAAAATATATATGAAACTAGAACACCTCATTTTCATGAGCTACAATTAAGCTCTATGCGACTCCAAATATTGTTGTTACTGACTCCGCAAAACATCAACCACAGAGAGTAGAACCGAATGCAGACGTCGGAAATTAATTAAGCAGCATAAGCACTTGAGGACATGAAAATGGCTTCATTAATGAGCCCACGTTCCATTAAATCCCTTTGCACCTTTGGGAGCCATCCATTTCAGAACTTTCAGGCCCAAGTTCGATGCACTAGCTAACTATGCGAGCGGAGGCCAGAATCCCATTAACGATTCAAACCGTACGAGTAATTTTCATCAGAATTTTTTTTTTTATAGTAACAGCATTAGCAAAGTAATAACAACAATAGAATGTGTTTTAAGAATTTCCAGAAAATATTCTCAAAGACGCATCCAAAAAGTTTAAAAGAAAAAAAAATCAAAAAGCCCAACACTAGCAAGCCAGGTTATCTGGTTTTATGCATTTCAAGCATTTTTTTTCAAAGCAAGTAATACATATAGAATATAGCTTCAGCCAAGGAATTCAACCCGGAGCCAATCTGGTCCGTGGTTTGGATGTTAGTCCTCAACCCAGCCATAAGACTCGAACTCAACTCGGTATGTGTCTTTAGAAGTTGGATGCAAACCCATTAGAAGACTGGGAAACAAGGGTTGCCGAGCCGGGCCAGCCTCTGGGCCTCATTCCATTTATTCTGGACCTAGGCTGAGCTCGTGGTCCCGCACCAAGGTCAGGCTCAACAAATCTTCCTTGGGATAAGGAATTGAATTGTCACAAGCAAAGATAACATATTTGTTCCCCGTCCGTGGTATAATATATAAGTTGGCATCCTATTCTTAGTGGAGGAAGCAAAGTACGACTGGCAAATAAAATGGTGGAAACTATCTTAATTTTGTAGTTGGAATTTTTGTGAAGAGCATTATGCTTCGAGCCTGGTTTGATAGGTCTAAATAAAATGGTGTATGAATTACTTGCTTCATTCCATGCCAATTTACAGGGACATCCATGGTCCGAGCCTTCTCCGTTATGGGCTGTGAGAAATCCCAGGAAGCCCGGAGCCAGAGGGACCCGCACCACTAGAGTCAGGCTGACCGTTTAGTCCGCAGAAAAAAAAGAAACTAATTTTTATCTGACAGGCGAAGATTACTGCAGATTATGAGTCTGGATTTATTTATCAAAAGTTAGGCAACCAATAATAGGTGAGAGATTTTGGGGATTTGTGTGTGTTAGTCTTGGGTTGATTGCAGGGTTCCAACTAACAAGCAATCACTATAAGTTTGTCAATTTTTAATACTAGAAGACATCAGTGAGAGCTTAAGGATCACATCATTGCGACGACAAACTGGATTAGCAGAACGGAGGTCACCGGATTAAACAATGTGTTATCTAGTATCCAAGTTCTGGAAAGATGCATGGCCGGTACCATTAAGCTTTCTCGAACTTTACACTGATGTTATACAATTATGAGGAGTATCCTCCTTGCTTTAGCAGGAGGAATCAAAGCAAATGTTTTGGCTCCTCATCCACGCATTGAGGTGATCGACATAAATATTATATGCATGCTATGCGTTACGCCACCTGAGAATAGTACTCTTCTTAATCGTGATTATTTAAAATATATTTAATAAAATATCGGTTATTTTAGTTTATATTTTAGTTTATACACTTCTCATCTTGTTTTTCTCCTTTTTTTTTATTGTATGTTCGTATATATCATGGATCCGATAGGCGAAGACTGCTGCAGGGCTTTGGCATGAGTCTCACTTTATTTTTTAAAAGTTAGGCAATCAATAATAGGAAAGATAATTTGGGGATTTATGTTAGCTATTTTGGAATCAATAAAAAAAATCACATATACCATGGACTCCATATTAATAAAAGTAGAGTGGATGTAATAATATATAGAAGGAAAAATCAGATGCATAGTCAATGAAAAGTTAGATGAGCAACCTTGCATATAAATGTCCAGCTGGTTTACTACACGTTACTGTCATGCATAATGCAGATGTTTGAATATGGTAATCCATTGCATGCCAAATCTACATGAGATATTAGAGGGGCTTTAGATCTGTATATAGACAAAAAAAAAATTGATACGCCAACCAAAAACAAGTTTGCCTTGAGCTAACATCAACTGATCTTACATCAGGCTTTGGTCGAGAGGCATGAACTAAAATCAGATTGGATTGAGTTTTGCAGGAACAATTCACAAGATTGAATCCAATTCAACTTTTATTAGTAGGGCGTCAAAAATTATGTATTTGAAATTTAATTAAAACTATTTTTATGATGCTTAGAATTCAGTGCCGACTAAGCTAGGCTAGAGTTACAATAGAGACCGAAAATATATACAACCCAAACCGATACAATTGCAAATTATGCAAACGAAGTTGTTCAGCTAAGAATAGGACTACTGGGTTTTAGGGGCCTGGTAATTACTTCGGTCACCCTTAAATCTAGGGCTAAAATCAGATCATCTATATTCATATTTGTTTTATCTAACGAATATAAATACAGACATGGATATTAATCGGATGCAAAAATTCATATTAATATTTATTTTAAATGGATATGAATATAAATCGGATACGGAAAGTATGGATATACAGACGGATATAAGTTGAATAATTAAACTTTATGACGATAGAATTAAAAATATTATAAGTGAATGGTAAATCGAATAAATTACATATTAATATGGTTATATATTTTTCTTAAAAGTTAATAAATTTTATATAAAATTAAATAGGATTATCAATAGAATCAGATATTCAGATATTGATATGGATTGGATAGTTGTCTATCCATATCGATATCTATTTTTCTTTAACAGATATGGATATAGATGCAGATATTAATCGGATGCTCAAATTTCTATACATATCCGAATAGATTCAGATATAAAAATATATTCGACTGGGTATTATCCGGCCTACTTTTATCTCTACTTAAACCATGCAACATGCAACAAGTTGCACACTTCCCGCATTAACCACACTAGGCTCGCTTTGTTGTGCAGGGCCCACGTCAGCTCAAGTTGGGCTGGTACCAACCATGCAACGTGCGGATCGCGTTCATCTTAAATTACGATTCGGGGAAATTAAGATGGGATCTTAAATTACGATATGATTCAACGTAGAATCCATTCCGTGGCTTTCAAGAGTAGCGTAGTGTTTGCACGAATCTATTGTACATTCCCTAATATATATACTTTTCTCCCATAGATAACGATAACCCCAAGCACCACACAGAATACCAGTCCACCAAGGCTTACAAGGAGACAATGAGAGGCAAAGATATATACTCCGCATCCAGAGCCAATCACACGGAAAGAAACCCCGATGGCCTTCAAATCCCACTACGCTGACAATAAAAGCAACCAAAACAAGGAGCTCAGCCTTTCTAGCACAGGAAGAATCGCAGAATCCTTTTACACACTTCCCTTCAATCATTTTAAATGGGAAACTCATCCTTTGGTGCGAAGAAGGGCCCATCACTAGCTTCCTCGTGCCGTCAACTTAAACTTGCCTAGCTCTCGAAGTATAAAATATAATGGCAGGAGCAATCCCTGAGGGATTAAAGCTAGAGAACCATTCTAAAAAGCAGCTCATTTGAGAGAATCCAAAAGGGACGCCCATGTTCTGTTATTCTCCTCCCCACTACACAATTCCTCTTGCAACTTCTTTATGGGACCGAATCAGAACATGGGAGCCCCAACAGGGCTGATCCGTGCCCTTTGAAGGGCATCCGAGATCTTCCATAAAGAGAAAGAAATGAACAAGGGCTTTTTGGAGGGGGCGAACAAGACATGGCATTCTTTTCTATCTACTATGGAAAGGGACGCAGGGACTGAGACTCAGCTACATCACCCGCAATTCTATTCCCCTCATCTCCAATATAGGGAGGATTTTTTTTTTTCCTTTGTTTGGCTGACGATTTTGGAACTAAAGGCATCCATTGGCTTTGTACGTACAAGGATTCTGCAAACAAGGAGAAAACAACTAAATCAACCATTTCGGATAAGCTCGCACCGGTTGGCTGCTAATAACTAAGTAACTCATGAAGCTGCTCGGAAAGAAAATTGCAAGTATTCCAGGTGCAACAAACCTGCTCGCAATATCATCAAAAAAAGAGAAAGAAAACAACAAATCTGCTCACGATTTATTGTAACTTTATATACGCACTGGACTGCCCTCTACTGCTGCAGCTCGGTCTGTGGTGTTGTAGGTCAAAAATTTGGTAGTTGAGTTTTCTTTTTTCTCCCTGAAGCTAGAGCTACATGCGAACTTACACATGATATATTGAACAATGTAAAAGTGTTAATGCAAGAACTAAACTTACAAGTGATCAGCAAAGACGCGAGCAAAAATAGAAAGAAAAATACCTTGATTTAGTATTATATATTCCACTCTACGTAGAAATAGTCATCTTAAACTTTGGATACTTAGGAGAGAATTGGAGCAAAAGAGAGAAAATTAACATGATCCAGATGAAAAAGGATGTAGGAATGAGAAGTAGGGAAGGAGGTAAATTTGAAACGTAATGGAGGGAAGCGAGCATTAATTGCCCTCCTCTGGAAAAGAGGAAAAGAGAAGGCTGTTTTGGCCCTATCTTCTTGTAAGCTCTTTATTCCTTGTGCCGTGAAACTACAAAGAAGGTTCCACAAGTCTCTCTGCATGGACGTCCAAAGCAAAGAAAAGGATGTGCAAAGAGACAACCATGCACGTTCCTCTCTCTCTCTCTCTCTCTCTCTCTCTCTCTCTCTCTCTCTCTGGCAACAATGAGAGTAACTAAAGGTAGGTCATCACTGCTGAGAAACTTCGCATCCCGTAGAGCACAATCGAATAGAATACTGCATAAAGCGGGACTAAAGTGGTTCTTTATTTAAGCATATTTAACACACACAGACCTGCACTCGTATCATTCTCTTATCTTTGGTAATAGATTAAAGAAAGGTTTAGGCTGTACATTTTGATTACAAATGACGTTATGATTACCTTGTTAAGTAAAAAGTTTGTTGGGGAACATTTATGTAAGAGTTTTGAAATAAATTTCAGATATTCACGCGGCTTTCTTATAAATGCACTAAAATTCCATGAGCTGATTCTCTTGCCAGAATGATCTTGAGCCAAAATTCTTTTTGACTAATAAGGAAGTAACTTTTTTCTCAAATAAATTGGTGGGTGCCTGCTATCTTAGTTTTATGGTTAAAAGGGCTAAATCACTTGGCTACATTATACACATAATATTAGAATTATTTTTTAGCAACATTGAAAATTCAAAAGACTATGCAATGCCTGGTGTACTCAAACAACATCCTAAGCTTGTTAAAGTTCTTAAAATGATAGAGCCAAGAGAGCTAAAATCTGTGACACGCTAGTTTCTTAATTAGACTGTAACCAGCTGCTGTTTTGTTGTCTTTATACACTTAATATTTCCGAATTCTTAAAAGGAAATAAAGGATTAGGCAAAAAACCAATTTAAATTGAAAAAGAGAAACATTTATTCTTCAAGCTTCAAAACCATTGAAAACTTCACTTCCATCAAAAACAACCACTACAATTGAAAGGTTACCCCTCAAGGAAAGCCTTCTTGTTTTCCCTTCCTCTTCTCATTTTTTCTTTTAAACATATAGGAAAAATTACACATGAACAATAAAGTAAAAAATAATATGTAAATAATAGTTAAAATTACAATTAATAATAATAATAACAACAATGAAAAGTGAAGATGGGGATGATATGGTAATGATGACAGTGTTGATTTTGATGCATGGTTCATTGGCTCTAGGCATTTTGGCCTTCGCCTTCTACTGCCAACAACAGCAACAGCTTTCTTTTTCTTTTTCTATCCTCCTCTTCTTCTTCTTCTTTTTTTTCTTTGCTTTTTTCCTTTTCTTTTTCACCAACACCTTTTCACTTTGTTTCTATCCAACCTGGATTATCGTACAGTTAGTTTTTTTTACTTGCTGAGCCGTCAGCTACTTATCCAAGTCCCTTTGGCGAAGAAGAGCGAGGGAATTTTTTTTTTTTTTTTTTTTTTGTGCCTCCCAACTTGTTTCACTCCTTGAAAAAAACAACACTGTAAGTCCAAGTACTGATGATACTAATAATGATGTTCTGTTAGCTTTCTTGGTTTTCTTCTTCTTTGTTGTTACCCATGATGATCTGGGTTGTCAGGTGACCAGTATGAGTACTGCCATTCTTGGGGGTGTGGAATTGATGTTTCCTGCCATGGCATGCAAAGGATTCAAAAAACAAAAATGTCAGGTTTTTTATATGTAGATATTTGCATGAGGCCCAACCACTTTTGATCACCACCATTGAATAAAAAGAAGAGATTATGTATCGGTAAAAAAAAAAGAAAAAGACATGAGGCATGGACAAATTTGGTTAAGAATATAAATACACATATTTTGCAAGAGGAAAAAGATTTACATTTTGCTTCTTATTTCAAAACAAATAATAAACAGCATGGAGAAAACACCACAGTAACATGACACTGCTTGGTCTATTCTGGTGTTGGTAGATATATATAAACCATGCAATAAACAGAAAATGGGTGGCATTTTGGTTTTACATCATTAGACATGAAAAGCAGGAAAGAGCCTCTTTTTTCTTTTTCTTTTTCTCTTCTATAGCAGTTATAACATGTTCTTTATTACTGCGAGTCCTAGTGTGAAAGGAAGACAGCCCGCAAGATAAAAAGCTTGTGTCTTCACTTTTGTTGGTTTGAAAGGAAAGAAAGGCAGCTTCGGTTTTTATATATCCAGGTCATGTAATAGAGGAGGATGTCGATCTCTCTCCTTCTTCCTTTCTCTGCCCGCGCGTATGCATGCGTGCATGCGAGCGTGCTTGCGAGAGTGCGTGCGTGTGTGTGTCTCTTCCCAACATCCCTTCCCCTTCTCACACGCCCATTCTTCCTCCAAGGTCTAGATTCTATTTTTGTTTGCATGCTCAAAAAGAGAGAGCCAGTAAAATAAGTATACGAAGTGATGCAAATGAAAGGGGGAGGAGACACATTGTTGTACTGTTTGACATGTGTTGTCCTCGTACGAAACCAGATGGCCCCACCTTTGATTTTAAATTCACCAGCTGAAACCCAGTTCTGCGCATAGCTTGTGTTGCCCAAGAAGAAACAAACATTGTCCAATTAGAATAAAAAAACTTTGATTTTCGTTTCTTCGTCTCATCCGGACCTACTTATGGTTAGCTTCGTTACAAATATGTTGTTTTTTTCCCCTGATAACTTGATAGTGTTCTCTTTTGTAGCTGCAGGTAGTTTTAACAAACTAAACCGACCAAGAAAAATGGAAATAGAAAGAGAGAGAGAAGCGTTTCTCATGTGAATTGGCAATATTAAACATCTAGATTCCGGGTTTTGAAGGTTCAGACTTACTCCTTTAATGCCGGCCGCAGTGCAACCCATTATCAATTCTTCCAGGCCAGAAGTAGATCTATGATCCAGCTTCTGCTGCTGCTGCTGCTGGTGCTGCTGCTGTTCACAGTTGAATACTCAGTCAAAAATTTTACAAGGAAACATCTAATGAGAAACTATTAATTTCTGGATCACAGCAATATTAATTCCAGCCAATCTATTGGTCGGTCCCACACTCGGACCATATGCCATGTCGGACATGGTTATGGTGTCGCCATATGAGAACACCAATGTAAGCAAAAGATGATGTATAAATGGCTGGGATCCAGCAACATTAAGATGCTAAGCACTCCCACGTACGCTAAAGGATAGACACGTAGGTGACAGTTTAATGCAAATGGTCCAACACACCAACTCAAAGCCACCCTTTCTAAGGCTATCAAGATGTAGTTATCCAATGAAATTAGGAGATACCTGAAACTTATCAGTTTGGAGCAGGAGCCCCGAGACATGGTAAGGGTCATCGAGCACAATCGAGGTTGGGTGTGGAGGAGGAGGCGAGATGATGGTGGAGATGGGGTTTGTAGGCCTGCTGATATGGAAGGCTGCAATTGGCGGCGCCTGCCGATGCTGATGTTCTTGAGCCACATGATGATGCTGCGGTAATGTGTGGAAGTGCTCATGTTCCTCATGCTCCTCTCGTGCCTTCGGTGCTGTCTCTCCCATGCCGACCTGCTCCACACCCATAGAATTAACAGTTGGAGATCAATATATATATACTCTTTTCCCCCATTTTCTCCTTCCCTTCTCTTTCATGCGACCCTTTTCTCCCACCTCTTTTTGTTTTTTTGTTCAAGGGAAGGTGAATTGATTGAAGCTATATTAAACGGTGATAAAGTGTTTACAGTGTTTTTTTGATATAATATTTATAGTGTCTTTTGTTATGATGAACGTGGACATTGGTTCTTTGGGTTGCTTGCAATTGGAACAAAATGATGTGAAAGTTTAGCTAAGAGGGTCTATTTTGTTCTTTTGCTTTATAAAGATAGGCCAGGCCCTATGTTATTTGTGTTTACAACTGGACTTGTCAAAGTGAAGCAATAGATGGTACGATATAAATGACGGAATTATATCATATAAATGTTCATATACATGTGATATTTACGTTACGGTGTGTTATTATTATGGACTTACATGCCACTGAAGATTTTATAGATCAGTTCGAGGAAGGAGGAAAGACCAAGTACTTTTTAAGTATTATTCAAGTAAAATTCCTTGTGTTTTACTTGGGGAAGCCCTTGTCATAACTAAAGTTCAGAAACTTAAAACATGCATTCTCGAGTCTTGTAGTCTCCTAAGGCGAATCTGAATTATGAAAAAAAAAAAGAAGTGTCCCTATAAAGGTAAATAAACTGCATGGAATTGAAAAGCTCCTTCAACTTTGCTTACCCTTTCTGATATGTACAAATAGATTGGGGATACTCATAACTTTCCCATCATTGTAAACCAACAGTATATTTATGCGAACACTGTCGATAGGTTGTTCATGGGTACATCACAAAAGGAACATCCAGCGAACGTCTCGTACGTTTTGTAGTGTTGCAATCTAAGTTAGGTTGTTTCCGAACGAATAAGAACAATAGTTTAATTTGAAGTACGAATAGGTGCAGCAAATGCATTAATCGTTTTTGGCCCCTCGAGAGAACAAATGCATCAGTTGTGGAAATAAATGGATCATTCAGTGCAAGACTTTATAGACGCGTACCTCATCAAAGCTCTTCCTAAATGGAGCAAAGCTGAAATTATCTGCCTTGATGTTCTGCTGGATCTCCAAGGCACTGTATCCTGAGATACCAGCCCCGGAAGTGAGCTCATCCCTCTGGCCGACCACCTCTTTTGAGGAGCAGCTCCCACTCGCACTGTCCCGCCTGTTGTCCATTATTCCCTCCCCAGCTGCTGCTGCTGCTGCTGCTGCTGCTGCACTACTCCTGTCTGACCAGTTACACTGCCTTGGCTGGGTCTGGTAGAATATCTTAGACACCACCAGCTCCCCTTCCTTCTCCTCCTCTAGCTCGCCCAAGTGGTACTGGTGCATGACCCAGTTGGTCTTCTCAGGTTTCCTGTGCTTCCCAAAGTTGGTGTATAGCACTAGTATTTTCTTGCAGCCCTTTTGCTTTCCATTGACCATTACTGGCCTAGTTTTGCCGGTCTTATGCCACCTTGTCTCGCCCTTCTGGAGGTCGCACTCTGTTTGGATCTTCCTTCTCTTTCTTGTGCCCGTGGTGTAGGCCTTTGATGGCCTGTGGAAGAAGTGTTTGCTCAGGCCATCTCTTGTCACACCTGAAACGGAGGCACACCAGATAAATATTGGATGGGAATTATTTGAAGTTAGGTGGGACGTCCAATGGGACCAGAAGCTCAGATTTTCCTGTCAGATGCAACAACCTTGAGAGGTAAAACCAAACCAAACCAACCTTCAGAGAGGTGAGGAACCTATTTAGAAACTTCTGCAGTATCTTTCCACCATCACGAAGAGAGAGAGAGAGAGAGAGAGAGAGATCCAGTTTCAAAAAACCAAGGAATAGTTTTTTTATTTCTATTTTTTTATAAATAGCAATTCTTTTGCATGTACCCACATGGAGAGAGAGAGAGAGAGAGAGAGAGAGAGAGGGAGAGAGGGAGGGAGGGAGAAACACCGAGTGAGTGCTGAAGAAAGGAGGAAGAATGGAACTTATACCTCATAAAACTTTTTTCTATATACTCAAAGAACCCAAAGAAAAACTGCATAAAATAACAATTACTGCGAGAGAGCTATCTAACCTGGGAGTTTCTCAGGATGAGTGTAGCAGATGCCATCTTCTCCTTCTATTGTGGGTATAAACTCATCTATCAGAGGATGGGACCTTGATGCTTCTCCTTTAACCTTAGCCTCGAGGTGTTCTATCAATTCTTGGTCCGTTGGATCAAATTTTACTCCTGCTGGTAGCCCAAGCCAGTCCTGCAATTCTCAACCATAACACGGAAACTACTTCATTCTTGTAACTCTACTGCTTAATTAAAGACTTTCCGAGAATCCCTCCGATGACTAATAAACTAGACTTTACAAAATTAAAACTACAAGTATACGGAGTTCTTATTAATTCCATTTAATAACAGTTACTTCTACCATAAAGAGAAGCACAAATGTTGTGATGGTCTTTTATGTTTGCGTACCGGCTTTCCATCGAGCTCGTGGCCACAGCTGGGACACTGCTTTGATCCACACATCCGATTCTCTTCGAGCTTGGCATCGATGAGATCGGAGCTGCTGACTGAACCTATGTGACTCCTGTTCATGGCTACTTCATGGGCAACAGACGTATTCCTTCATTACTATACTGTAAACCTCTTAGAAGAAATCACGCCAACTATTCAAACCGAGTATACGAATCGAAATCGGAATTCCCCTCTGCAAAAATTTATGAGCACCAAAAAGAATTAGCAAACAGTTCTTGCTCAATTGAACTAAATAAGCCAAAACATAAAGGAAAGGAAAGTAAATAATAAAACCGGCTGCATAAATAGTACAAAAACCACTGATTCAACTGATCACGAAGAAAGAAGCAGCAGAAGGCGAAAAGTATTTACCGAGAAATTACAATTAATAGCAATGAAGGTGGAAGAAAATTATTCTTGAATGAAACCTGGATCCAGGATAAGGAATTCAGCGAAAACCGG
Source organism: Phoenix roebelenii (assembly GCA_025769935.1). Lineage (NCBI taxonomy): Eukaryota > Viridiplantae > Streptophyta > Magnoliopsida > Arecales > Arecaceae > Phoenix > Phoenix roebelenii. The sequence continues at coordinate 18,577,699 of JAOXJJ010001100.1, read as the reverse complement.
ATAAGAGAAGAGACCTAGAGCTAAGGAGAAGGAAGGAGAAAGAAAGGGAGGGAGAAGAGGGAGAGGGAGAGATGCCAAGATAAGAAAGAAGCGAAGGGAGAAAAGGGGAGACTGCAAGTGTTCTACTGATCTATAAAACCTTCTTTAACTTGAAAAAAAATACACCAGAATTCCTACTTTAACTGAAGCCCATGAGAAAAAGGAAAAGTTCCCTTAAAAACAGACTCTCACACATACAGCAACCCTCTAAACCTATGCCCAAAATCTGGCTGTGTAGGCTGAGAGAGAGAGAGAGAGAGAGCGAGCGAGCTTACTTTGGGTGTTTTTTAGGGGTTCGGCTACTAAAGCAAAAGCACGAAACGGCCTTCACAGCTGTTACTGCACATTCCAAAGAGCCCAAACTGAACACTATTAAACATAAAGCATTAACACTCACACATGGAATTTGCTCATAAAGAGAACTAATTCAGGTTTGTCTCCCTAAAGAAAAAGACCCACTTCTTGGATTAAGCCAAAAAGAATATTTTGAACCACCAGTCCTTCAAAGAAGAAAGTATCCTTCCAAAAATAAAATAGAAGCTGGATCTCTATTTTTTTTTTCTCGCATGAAATGATGGAATTTGAGATATTTTTCCTTTATCTAATAATGAAGCTGTAGAAGGGTTGGGGGGGTTGCGGGGTTGATAGAAACTCACATGGGCTTCGGGATGTGCTGAAATGATGATCCTTTTTGGCATGAGGGAGGAGGTTTGCAGAGGGAACGGGGGGGCGCAGAGGTGAATCCAAAGGTTGCTTCATACGCAAGGCAAATGGGCAGTACACTTGATGGACCCCAAATAAAATAAACTAAACTATATAATATACCACATGAACAAGCAAACTTTAACGACACGCAGGACCATATGTTATTATATGCTATTCCGAACTTTAAATGTATAGGCGTACTTGTAGAATATTTCTGGCAATATTTAATATAAACTAATATTTTAAAAAAAAAATCTGAGCCTCTTTTCGCTTTTTCCTGTAGCATTTCATGTTTATGTCCAGCCCCTTGCTGCATGCGGCCTCATGCAATGCATTGTTAAGAAAATTATGCAGGTGTTATGGAATATTTGGACCCCCAGCTCGAATATCCTCTTGTTGAGGGAAAGAGGGGGAGGGAAGAACGGAAGAAGGGCAGGCTAGTAGCAGTATTAGCTTGCGGTGGTTTCTGCCTGTGAGGTGTGTATGGCCGCAAGGAAGGAGAGAAGCGACATGGTTTGGGTTGTCTAACTTTGGCTCTGGTTTCCTTCTCCTGCCGTAGTACTCCACTCGTTAACAACCTTCATATCGCTCTCCATGATTCCTTGAACTTGAGATTATATGTACTCTTTCATGCATCAGCGCATCTCTATTATTCTTGTCATCTTGGCATATACGAGCAAATATAGTCATTTGCTCTCTACTTTTATGTTGCAATTTGTTATATAATATATGGTTTGAAAGCTTATTGCACTACCCAAAGGACCACACGAGGTGGTCGTACCTGTTATTCTCAATGGTTTTTTATTTTTTATTTTTTGGGTAAAATGGAGAAGTAAGATACTCCAACATATTAAGTTGGATTGTAGTCTCAATCTTGGGGACCACGTCTATGGCGAGTTACTTGGAGATCTTATCATTGAAAAGCTGTCTGATACATTTATACCCACATGTACCGGGTGTCCATGACTTAAGGAGGTTCTCCAGTTCGATACCTCCTCATGGAGGAGGACTATTCTTCGACTCTCATGACATGTATATATATAGGAGCAATTCCAACCTGATCCTTACAGGTAAAAATTAATTAATATTGGATAAAAGATAAATATTTATTCTATAAATATGAGATGAGTCCATATATAAATAGAGCTTTGGATTTAGACCTAAATCTAAGACGCATTCCACATATCCCCTTACAAATGATGGAATTTACAAATTTCTATGCATCTGTTGCATATGCCGCCCAAAATTGCTAACGAAGCAATATTTCCCATTGGCACAAGGCATCTTACCTCACTTTGGATGTGATGGCAAAAGCAAGCAGACTCAAAGAGTCATGCCGATCTCAAATCCATTCATAACTTGATTATTAAGCATATGTATAAGTTTGTAGTCCAAGATTGATCTCCATAGTTTCTGAAGGAAAAGGAAAGAGAACCACCTCTATTGTAATTAATTATATAGATTTTAGTTTTTGAGATACACCATTTAAGAATTAAGATGAAGTCGGACCATCCGGGTGGCATTCAGAAAGATACATATAACCGCTGAGTCAAGTCCAGATTCATCAGGTCCACCATAGTTTGACTTTTGGTGCCATGAGAATTACAAGAGAGAGTAAGATTACGCCTCCTCTAGCTAGCTGTGTAGCTGCGTTATCGAACCAGCCACGAGACGGTTGGCTGTTCCCGCACGAGCGAATGCAGCTGTAATATGATCGTGAGGGCTATCGACGACTACGGGAGAGGAGGGGGTGAAGTAGTAAAGGTAGGCGGTGTGAAAAAGGGTCGGCGGCGAAAGACTGCAAGATCTAGGACGAAACCCGGAAGCGGTGGTGGGCTCCGTATCCATTCCGCGTTAGGACGGTTGGGTCGCAACTCTCAGGTCGAGCGTCGCTAAAATGGAAAAGGCAAGATAATCTGCGGGTCCCACGACCCACCGCCGCGCCGGACCCAGGTCGCAATTGCCCAAACCGATTGCTGTAGATTCTAGATCACATCCGTCCAGAAACCCAATCATGCCAATGCCCCTCGTAGATGCACGACTTTTAGGGCTCGAAAGAAGATGAAAAATGTGATCAACGAAAAAGTAATGAGATGCCTCTTGTTTGGTTGGAGTTTTTCAAAGAAAAAATATGGGAAAGTGGTATCCCCATAGAAATATGATTTCCACATTTCATGAAAAAGTCTTTTCCATGAGAAACATGCAAAACTTACTTTCACATTAGGCGGGAATACTCCATCTTTATTTTTTTTCCAAAAATGTCCTTCAGCATTAAATATGCATTAAAGACCTAATTTTTATTAAGGGTATAATAGGAATTACACATAACTTTCTCAGGATGGTCAACCAAACATAAGAACTGTGAAATTCTGTCATTTTTTTATGTTTAACCAAAATACCAAAAGTACATTCCCAGGCATTCTCTTCCTAGAAATTTTCTTTCCAAGAATCATATTCCTAAGTTAAAAAATACCTTCCGCGAACCAAACGAGCCCTTAAGAATAACCGCATTGTTGTCCAGTTGCCGGTATAGGGCTTCGGCCTGTAGGATTGTTAATTTCGTGTGTAGGTCTAAAGAGTTTTGCAGAGTGCAGGCAATAAATATCATTACCTTTTGTTTTCTTGATTAGAATCTCATCACTTTGTAGCGATCATCATGAGACGATACTTATCGTTTTATGCAGACATAAGTCTTAGCACATGCCATCAACACGTGGAAAATCAAGAGGGTGTCAGCTCTCAATAACATTAAAAGCCCAAGCAACAGACCCCGTCCGCCTATGTTATTTGTCGTGAAATATTTGCCTAGAACTGCAAATATTGAGAATAAAGAGTAATGGTTATGACACCACTAATTTGCCGTTATATTGGAAATATAATGGACAAAAAGGTATAATTTGAGAAGCCGCATTTTTCTTTTGCCGCCTCTCAATCGGCACCTCCGGAACCGAACCCACAAAATGCTAGTAGATGCAATGTATCCGAAATTCTCCTCTATAACTATTATATTACTCGAATGACGTTATAGTAGCCGAAAATGTGGTGAAACTTTAAGGCCATTCTTGTACCTAATTCACCAGGCCCAGATGGGCTGATGAACGACTTGCTTGAACTAAACTACAAGATGGTTGATGTTTCATGAAAGATTAGCCTGTAATTGTGCAAGCACAGTAACATTAAGAACTGACAACTGGTCGTTCATTTTAATGCTTAGAGAGGAAGAACGGGTGGAGAAGTTTTCTTGCTATCGCTAAATACAGCAAAAATCTGAATGCAGCCCTAATCCTATTACTTCTGAGGCATCCTAGGCAATGTGGAGCATCAGATTTACTTGAAACTATGTCAAAATAATAAATTTGATGGCTTCAGAACACGCAATATTGGAAAAACATTGCGAAATATAATACTGCATACCAAACAGCTTGCTGCAGTGAGCATAACTACAAGTCTGGCATTCAAGGAATAATTTAGCTAGAAGTAAAATATATAAATAAATAAATTTAAGAATCATTAATCCCTGATGCTCGATTAGTTATATTTTAATATTTTTTTACTTGATAAACATATAAATATATTAAGTAGAAAACCCAAGAAAAAGAGTAGGAGTAGATCAGCAGAAGCTCAAATGCAACAGCTTGTTCGACTAAAGCCAGAGGTGCCAGATGTTGCAGATATCTCATTTAAGTAGCAGGCCAAGAAAAGTAGTTGGCTACAACGAGAAGGGATTTAAGTACACTTTAAATTTGGGAAGAAGGCTTAGCCTTGATGATCTATTAGATGTTGAAGCAATCTTGATATTTATAGTTACTTTGACAGCCTGTTAAAGAATAGCAGCTTGTCATTTACATTTATCAAATTTCTTACACATTCATCTATATATGAAATGAGTAAAGGTTTTTTTTTTCCAGAAAAAAACAGCCACATCTTAGGTGCTCTTCCAACAAAATTAAATTGCATTAATATAGCATTCTAATGAGAAACAAATCGAAGAAAAATGAAAAGACAGAAAGGAAAAATATGCAAGCATAATTTATGGGGCTACTTAATATTGAGCAGAGTACATACTGTTACACCAGTGCTGATTTGCCATGTTTATGGCAAGGAATGATAAACGTATTAGGTTTGTATAAAAAACATTTACCTAAATATCTTACAGACATGTAGAAAAATCAAGTGCCTCCAATGCATATGCGGCTGTTGCTGTAAGTTCCTGCATAACTTTCTTACAGATAAAAAGATAACCATTAGAAACCACCAGACTACAGAAGAGACATCACCATTGCAAATTAAATCAAACATAAGAACAAGGCTGGCAAAAAGGGAACACAGCTGGACAAGAATATCCTATAAATGATCTAACACCAAGAGAAAACCCTAAATAGAAAGGTGCTTAAGATGAGTTATTTCTATTAATATAAGAGATGCATTCAGGGTCAGTGGCACCGGGGAATGAAGAGCAACAAAACAAGCATCTTCACTATTTCACATAAAAATTAAAAAAAAATCATGCAACTTTTCAGCTAAGGTCTTGGTCAATGAGAGCCTACAAGATGGATTTTAAAGTTATCAGATTTTAAACCTATGTTTCTGGATTTCAGGGGATTCAGATAGTAATTTGAAACATGGATTCCTCACTCTCTCCCGTGTGAGCTTATTGCAATAATTCCATCTGTTTCTTGCCTTGAGGAGAAAAAAAAACTCCTTCAAATATATTAAAATCTCCCTAAAGCATACTAAAATCAGAAAACACACCCTTTTTACTCAGAGTACTCATACCTTATGAATCTGATTTCTCTGGAATCTGCTCTGACTTCCCATGCACATTATTTATTTTTGGCATACTTGTTTCTCTCCAAATTGCTTGAACTTCATCAGTTCGAAACCTCTGGGTAAATGTTGATTCCTCTAAAGGAGTGGTCACACCATGTGCAAATGCAAGGAGACCAGTATATGCTATCATTGCCCCATTATCGACACAGTACCTATCATCAGTTGCAAAAAGCCTACCACCCCTTTCCGAGCACATTGTCCTCATCATCTCTTGCAATCGTTCATTACATCCAACACCACCAACAATGAGAACATCCTTCTTATCACAGTGTGCCATTGCTCGTTCTGTGATTTCAACAAGCATAGCAAACACTGTTTCCTGGAATGTGACACAGAAAAATAGAATATAAGTCACCTATTCCAATTAACCAAATCAGTCAAAAAAACAAAAAAAGCTGCAATTGTTTAAGGTTTGAGTTATTTAAATCTGTTTCATCTAAAATCTGTAACCATGAATCATGATCAAGAATTTTCACCCTTATTAGCAATAAAATGAGTGTATAATAAATATACCTGCAAGGAGTAACAAAGATCTGCAGGTGTGCATTCATTGTTTTTAAGCTTCTCGACAGCAGTAGCTTCTATATAGCTCAATATCCCACTAAATGAAACATCCATACCTTTGACAACATAAGGAAGATCTATAAATTTTTCTCCTTTCTTTGCAAGCTGAATCAAAGAAACACCACTTCAGATGATTATCAATTACTATATGATACATTAAAGGAAGATTGATATGTCTCCAGTGAAGAACTTAAGCAAATGACCTCATGGAAAAAAATTAGGTGATAGGTGGCCTTCAAAATCACGAAAAAAAGGTGGAACTGTAAAAACTGACCTGTATATATTGCAGTATCATCTGAACAAAGAAATTGGCAAAAACTTATTTATGAAAAAAAGGAGCAACATTAACAATCTTTTTAAAATTATGCCAGCACAACTAAATCATAGTGCTGCTTTGCTTCCTATATCATTCCCTCCTTTCTCCATAGTAACTACAGAACTTCTCAAAAGAAGGGACCTAGATCAATAGCATACTTCCTGTTTGGGTGTGCTTATGGTTGGTAAGTCTTAAGGGAAAGAATGTAAGAGTCTAGGATTTTCTGAAGGTAGGGAAGATGACCAGAAGAAAATCCTCAAGACAATTTCAGAGTATCATTTGTTTATGAGAAAAGTATAACTGGACTGGATTTCATTTTCAGATATTGACAACCAAGAGGTACATAATTCCATTACATGCAGACTCAAAGAGAACATCAGAGTGTCAAAAAGCATCTAATTATTCTTAATTTGCCTAGATTGATAGTACTCATTTTGGAAATTATATTGAGCATGCTGCCTAGGTGATATAGCTATTTAATTAGTAGACAAATGTAGCCATTTAATCAATAGAAAGATAGCTTTAAAGGACTATAGATAGTATGACCAACCAAATATCAGTTTTATCAATTTGATTGACAAGATCATTTTTGTTTGTTACGCAAGGGTTTTGAATTTTTCACCTCTGAGGTAAGGTATTTTGTTACCAAGTGGTGCAATATGTACTATAACCACCAAACATGATGCTGTTAATTTAGACATGTAGATTTGCTGGTGTAAATGGTACACAGTCATACCCTGTAGCCCCTATCAATAAATAACCATGTCATCTATCAATCTGCAACAGCTTGTCTAGTTTAATATAAGATCCAAAGGACAGATTTAATTTATGGTAGAAATATGAAGTACAAAATTATTCAAGTCCTTATGTCATCATATAAGAAATATAAGACAGATTTTTTTATGTATTTCATATTAATCTGACTTTTTTTTTTCCACCAACAAGTAGTCTAAGAAGTTCATCCATGGATTAATTTCCATGAGGCCCTTTAAATTGCATGCACAGTTGATGATGAGCTGATAACCATGAATAAATACATGGGTTTAAAGATGCTCTTGGAAGGAGAGATAAATAAAGGGGTTTCAGCTGCAGTTCCACAATTTTATCCCACTAACCATTGGAATACCAACCAGACAATGAATAAAGTTATTCGCCGGTTAGCTGGTTAGAGGGCGAATACCAATGATTCAAGTTATTCAATGTTGGTCAGCTATTCAGCATCCAAATGCAATCTTAGATGGTGGGTACTCATGGTTAAATCTACTTAGGGGTGGTTAGCAAATCAGCATCCAAACACAGCCCAAAAGAATACTAGAGTGTCAACTGACATCTAATTATTCTTAGTTTCCATAAATTGATAGATTCATTTTACAAATTATATTGCAAACGCTACCTAGGTGATGTAGCTATCTAATTAATAAAAAGAAAGGTCCAAAGGACTATAGATTGTATGACCAACTAAATATCAGTTTGAGCAATTTTATTAACAACATCATTTTTATTCATTAAGCAAGATTTTTGAAATTTTGACCTCCAAGGTGACATATTTTGTTACCAAGTAGTGCGATAAGTACTATAAACAACAAATGTTATGCTATTGATTTAGACCATATAGATCTACTGGTGTAAACAGAACACAGTCATACCCTGCAATTCCTGTCGATCAATTACAATGTGATCCATCCATACATAACAGCTTTTCAAGTTTAATCTAAAATCGAAAGAGTTTATGCAAATTTGATGGTAGAAATATAGATTACAAAATAACTCAGTCTTTATTTCATCGTATAAGACAGATTTCTACGTATTTCATATTAACCTATTTTTTTTCTACGAACAAATTGCCTAAGAGGCTCATCCGTAGATTAGTTGCAACAGGGCCATTTAATTTACAATATACCATTGATGATGAGCTGATAACCAGGAATAAACATTTGAGTTTAAAGATGATCACTTGGAAGCAACGATAAATGAAGAGGTTTCAGCTGCAACTACATAGTTTGATGAAGGCACACTTCAGGTGACAAAAAATTCAGATTGCCCTTTTTTTTATTCTTTTTGAATCACTAACAGTCTAATACTGATTAAACAAGACTAAAGTTAAACTAAAGCTCTAATTTAATTTAAAAAATGTCATGATATATTTGATGCTACATTGTCATCTGTATCATCATACCGTCGGAATCAAATCCTAACCATGACATTTTCATCTTTATCGTCATATGTCGAGATCAAATCTTGTCATTAAAATAAAACTCTCATCAATAGAATGGGCTCTTCATGGGAAGTAGTCGAATCAAAACAGCATTACAGACCAAACTTAAATTTCGAGGGAATATTGGTGGATCCAGTAAAATCTGAGCTGAGGAGATTCGTTATGGATGAGGATCGTGAGAGAGATTTAGGTTTCTCAGAATTGGATTAACGACGGTGACTGAATGGAGATCGAATAAGGCATCGAATCCAAGAAAATTCTGGAAAAGTGAGAAAAGGAAAGGAAATCAGCAAACCTGCTCGATGTTATACCCAGGGCTGGGATCGTTGGAGAGGGTGAGGACCCGGGCGAAGCGATCGAGGCAGTTTCCGACGGCGATGTCGATTGTCTCCCCAAAGATGCGGTACCTGCCCTCGCTGTAGGCGATGACCTGGGTGTTCCCCCCGCTGACGTAAAGGACGACGGGGTCGTCCGCGCCGGTGACGACGCGGTCCATCTCGATGTGGGCGACGCAGTGGTTGACGGCGACGATGGGCTTGCGCCATAGCTGGGAGAGGACGCGGACGGCGAGGGCGCAAACCTGGAGGGGGGCGCCCATGCCGGGGCCCCTGGTGTAGCAGAGGCAGTCGACGTCGGCGGGGGAGAGGCCGGCGGCGTCCAGGGCGGAGCGGAGGAGGGGGAGGAGGTGGCGGAGGTGGTGGTGGGCGGTCTCGCGGGGGAGGAAGCCCTGGCCCGGGGGGGTGATGTAGGTGTGGCGCGGATTAGAGAGGATAGTGCCATCCAGGGTTACGATGCCCACCCCGATCTTGTTCGCCGACCCCTCGAATCCAACCGCGATTAGCCTCTCCTTCATCTTTCCTCTCTCTGTCTCTCTCTCGCTCTCTGCAGCCTTCGGTCGTGCTCTAAGAATCCAAGAATATGGGAGAGCAGAGATGGGGGCGGGAAATGAAGAGCCAGGGATCGGGAAGGCAACGGGTCCAGAGACTCGCTAGATACTGGAGTGGGAAGTCGCCCACCAGCCACTAGATAGTCGGAACTATGTCGGTAAACGACATGCCGTCTTTAGTTAAAAATATCTATAACATATCATATCACCTCATAAATTATCCAATAGTTAATTGCAGGCTAACTAAAATGTATTGTTACAAACTATAGTAGCTTTCTGTCACGATTCGGTTGGGATATTCTTAGCCTCAAGTTGAAATTCCTTTCTAGCCTCTCAATCAGATTTAGGCTTACCCAATCACATCAAGTCGAACCTAATTTGATTTTATTTCAAGTTTAGTCCGATACTTCTTAGGAATGACAGAACAAAAGTTCTCTCTTGTTAGTTGACTCAGTATAATATGATCTAAAGATAGACCATAAAAATTTTAGATCCAAGCTTTATTCTACCATAAAAATATCATAGCCTTTAATTTTTATAGAGATTATCGATAAATTCAAGTTTTTCCTCCATGGTCTCTCTTGTCATCTCCACCCTAAAAACTCCAAACACTTTCCTATCTTTTGCCATCATACGTGCATCTCAATCTGTCCCCTCCCTCTTCATGGCCCATGGTTTTCTTCTATCATGTGGATTTACATAATTGGATTTGGATCCAATACCTGATATTTAGATTTAAAATGGCTTTGCAATTTCATGTCCACTAATATCTAGAGCCTATTCAATTAATGGACGCTAAGTATTTGAATTGAAATTTAGACAGGATCCTCCTAATCTTCTATTGGTGTATTTGACCCAATCCTATCATATGGATTAGTATTTCTAAATATCTGGTGAGTAGGGAGGAAAAAAAAAAAGAAGCTAAAAATATCCTATCTTATCTTAATTGAGAGGTATTTTATCCAAAACTCTCTTAGCATCAACTACCCTACGTGCAGCATCAATTCTCAGATGCCGTATTGCACCGATGAACCGGGCGATGAATAAATAGTTTTTGTTGAGGTCCTAGATTGCATTAACCACAATTCTGCTTTCATTTTAGTTTTGCAAGATTTTTTTTTTCAAAAATTGCATGTAAGTTTTTTCGGTTTGAAATTCAGATGGAAATGTGAAAAGTTTTATTTAAATAAGAGGTATTTTTGCCTTAAAAAGGTATTTTCAAACCATTTCTCGGTTTCTGATCGGACGTTCGAGATAATCTCATTGAGACTGGGATCTCTGCATACGAACAACACACGTGGAGCATCGTAACTCGTCCGCATCAGCTATCAGTACAATCCGGCGTCAACTCTTGCTTCTAGAAGATGCCAGCGGGGTGCGTGGCCTCCGGCGCTCGGAAAGTAGAGCAGCAAGGGCCGAAAAGAGCCTTCTACTTTGCGAGACTCGAGAGTATGAAATGAAGCAGTCGCCCTCGCTCCTCTCCTGGGGGCTGGAGCTCCTCGTGTCACCGTACTCTCTCTCTCTCTCTTCTCTGGCTCCGGCTTCTCTTTAGGGAAGAAGGAGCGGAATTCCGTCTCCGCTTCCGACCTAGGGTTTCCGCGATCCCATCATGTACGGTGCCGCAGGTTCCCATCTCAAAGTTCTCAAGGTCGGATCCGTAAACCCCTATCCCTAGTATCTTCTTCGTTTTTCATTTCTTGATCCACTCGATCTGTAGCTTCCAAATATATCTTGTCACCGCAACTGGCCATGACAAAATCACCACTCAGATCGTAGTTTTAGGGGTACGATTTAACGAAACCAGTGCTTGTGATCTGATTTCCATTCATTTGCTATCTCAGCACCAGGCAGGTGATGCCAGGATTTTTGCTGCTGCCGCTAGATTTGCCAGTAGTAGCGTTGCGAGAAGGTCTTCTGGTGGTTTCTTTAGCTGGCTAACAGGTGGGCAGTCCGGTCAACTTCCTCCTCTTGATACTCCGCTACCAGGTGTTACACTTCCTCCTCCCCTGCCTGATTACGTAGAGCCAGGCAAGACAAAGATCACAACTCTTCCGAATGGCATTAGAATTGCCTCCGAAACATCATCAGTATGTTATTCGTTATCTGTTTATGAAATTATCAGTTAAACTGTCTTCTACTTGTTGTCTCTCTCAACTTATTTGGATCCGTCGGCCAGAGCCCAGCTGCTTCGATAGGGCTATATGTTGACTGTGGCTCTGTATATGAGACGTTTGCTTCGCTTGGGGCCACACACCTCTTGGAGCGGATGGCCTTCAAAACCACAACAAACAGGAGCCATCTGCGGATTGTTCGTGAAATAGAAGCTATCGGAGGAAGTGTCACGGCATCAGCTTCCCGCGAACAGATGGGCTATACTTATGATGCTCTGAAAACTTACATGCCCGAAATGGTTGAGGTGCTTATTGATTGTGTCAGAAATCCTGTTTTCTTTGAGTGGGAAGTTAATGAAGAGGTAATCTATCTTGCAATATCCCTTCTTTTAGTCCAATTGTTATTGCAATATATGATTTATGGTTTTTTATTTATTTCAGCTGAAGAAAATAAAGGCAGGGCTAGGAGGAGCTTCTAATAATCCACAGGGTTTGCTTTTGGAGGCTATTCATTCTGCTGGCTATTCTGGTGCATTGGCAAATCCATTGATTGCTCCAGAATCTGCAATAAACAGATTGAATGGCACCATTCTTGAGGAATTTGTTGGTGTAAGATCAAGTATTGGTCTTGTAATAGTGTATTGCTCTGTTTTTTTTTTTTGTGTGTCTGTGTGTTGTGTGGGTTGATAGGCTGTTTTGACTCATGGTTGCAAGAATTTTCAGGGGAACTACACTTCTTCTCGAATGGTACTTGTGGCAACTGGTGTGGAACATGAGGAATTGGTATCAGTTGCTGAACCACTTTTGTCTGACCTTCCCAAAGTGCCGCATCCTGAAGAGCCAAAATCTGTGTACGTTGGAGGAGACTATAGATGCCAGGCAGATCCATCGGTGTGTATTAAGAGTGCAGACTTTGTTCTGTTCAGTCATTTATCTCACAATTTTGTTGATTATTATCTTGTTACTTTTCATCTTTCTGAAATTCATTTTGACAACAGAAGACGCATGTTGCCCTTGCATTCGAGGTTCCTGGTGGATGGCATAAAGAAAACGAAACCATGACACTCACAATACTTCAGGTTCAAGGAAAAACTTATCTGACAAGCAGCTCATTAGTTTTTAGGTTAGGCATCATTTGATTCTGTTGGTTATTTGCTCATAGTCTTTCAAACAATATCATCCGAAGTGATGCCATATCTTCCAGATGCTTATGGGAGGCGGGGGTTCATTCTCTGCTGGAGGACCGGGGAAAGGAATGCATTCTTGTCTTTGTAAGAACTAAATATTCTGGATATGGTGCTTTGCAAATAAACTACGGTTTCTACTGTTTAGCTACCAAAATTCGGATCCTGTGAATATTTGTGTTTGTATGTATCATGTTGAAGTGCTCTATAAGGTGTAAGACTTGATTTTCCGTTACTTATTTGGTCTGTCTATCATATATCTAATCCTTACACTGGTTTACAGATCCACGAGTCTTAAATGAGTTCCCACAGATTCAGTTGTTTTCTTCTTTCAGCAATATCTACAAGCATACTGGCCTTTTTGGAATTTATGCAACCACTGTAAGACTATATTACACGGATGATTATAGTTTTTTTTTTTTTAATTCTTTGGATTTCTTGTTTTATTTTGAATTTTATTGCCAAATAATTCTTGTGTTCAAAAGCATTGATGCTATGTAACAATTTGCTTCTATCAGCAATAACTTTAGTTAGACATGTGGGATTTGTTGAATGTTTCATTTATGTAATGATTATGCTGTTTATCATGCTTAACATAATGCAATAAATCTGGCAATGCAATGGATATTGCTCACTCCTCCATTTAATGCCTTGATATATTTTATTTGATTTATATGTTATTTATGGATTATACTATAGGGATAAACATAAATGTAAAGACGGTAATCATCCCATGATTTTATGTATCCCGCTGTAATATGTATCAATACCTTCATCATGGCATTATCTTTTGTTTCTTATGCCAATTGAAGCTCACTTTGTGCATCGAATCTTGTTTTTCTTTTATTGTTAGAACCTTGTCTGCAGTATGCCAAGGATCTTTTTTTCTTTTCTTTTATAACTTAAAAGTGGGGATTGCTGAATGTTTGTGCTGTATTATACCCTTTTTCTAATGTGAACGTCTTGTTTCAGCACTTTTTTTGCTCCTTGCTTCTAAATATCGAGAGTCTTAAATGCTGATAGAGTGTACAAATTAGCATTGGATAGGAAGTCTCTTAAAAAGTTGCAAGTGCCCAAACATGAAGTTAATGTAATTGTGGCATAGATTACAAAAATGCAGGAGTCCGCTCTCGTGCTAGCAGATGAAAAGGATGCCACATTGTATCTCTAAATATTTAGCAAGGTTTGCAGACTCACATGTAGAGGCCCAGGAAAGCACCAGCATGCAGCTCTGTCTGGTTCCTGCTCTGTAGCTATCCACTCCAGAACAAAGTTGTTTCGTCACAGCACAGTACATGTGTCATCATGGCACAGTGTAACATGGCACAACGTGTGCCAGCCACTAATTTTAAGCTTTTTGAGGAAAATGTTTTGAGTGAATGACATACAAAGGAGTGCATATGAACCTGCACAGTGATTCGTGAAGTTGTTATAGCATTCCTGTAAACAGAGTCTACAAGCAAAGCCGGAAAGATCATGATTTAGGCATGTATGAAAAATATTTCAAGATCTACACTAATTTTCCTTGTTCATGGTTGACAAGCATACAACTCAATGCAGTTACACTTGATTCATGCCTGGCGGCCGTAGGTAAAGGGTTTGTAGATTATTTAGAAACCTTTTATGGGATATGTCGACTGTAATTTCTAATGATACTGTTTTTAGGATTTGTAAATTAATATGAAAGTTGTTTGGGGTTGAATTTTCAAAAGGTTGGAATGATTTATTCAAGCATGATTTTCGCATGTCACCATGTGTGCTGCCTGAGGTGGGTGTACAAGAAACTAGAAGCTAAAAAGAGTTTCTAGGGAGTGAAAAAATTAAAGAACCAAAACCATCAATTCTACGCCTATCTCCATTGCATCACTTGTATGAAGGTCCTTCTGAGAATACAAGGTTAAGTATGAGGATCACAAACCTTAAGGTACATGCAAAACATGTACTGGAATGAGTATTGCTAAGGAAGAGACATATTTTAAGTATCAAAATTCTTTATATGTAACTAGCAGGGAGCATGGAGGTATCAAATGTCCTTCAATGAGCAGATCCAACATCTATGATGCAAGAAACATGGGTATATTAGTGACAGTGAAAGAATGTTGAAGGGCACCAGAGGAGTTATGTCGACATCAAGTTGCTTAGCTAGGTGGGTAATGGTGGGCATGGAAATTGGGAAATAACTTTGGGAGGTAACTTAGATTCAGCATTAGAGGAGGGTGGAGGGTCTAGGAATGTGCTTGCTTCGTTGAAAGCTTCTATTAAACATGTTGTTGTGAGACAAAATCAACAATGTCAGGAGCTAAAAGAAGGGCAAGAAGTAGCATTAACCATAATTTTAATGTAAGAAGTTGAAGTATAAGAAGGCACAGCCAGAGAACGTAAGTGAGTCTCGCAGGTTGATAATGGCTGCCATGAGATCAGGCTGAAGATATTTAGGGGAGCCTCTTTCCAGATATGCAAAGTTTGCTAGAGCTACTCATTTTAATCAAGTTAGAACAGTTATATTGCCTAGTTTTATTCCATTTTTTGACCTAATTACCAAAGAATTTGGTGGCACTGCAGTAGCAGCAATAGAAGTATTTGTGGCATTTTTTAGCGGCATTCTGTTGGCTTATTTGTTGGTGATCTCCAACTAATGTAGACCATGTTATAACAGGTGAAATCTAATGGTTCTTTGGCTGGCTCCTTATTGGAGGGTTATTTCAAATATCTTATTACGCATTAGTTACATCTGGAAACTAGTGATGAAGCTCACAAATGAAAAAAAAAACCTAATAATGAATATCTACCATCCTTGTTAAACAGTGTTTTTCAGATTTTCACTACTAATGTACTACTATTAATTTTCACATTAGTGCACCAAAAAAAATTGCTTTTCACATATTCTGAGGTATTGTTGTTCATTCTATCCAAGTGGGGTTTGAAAAACTATTGGTTGAAATCTACCCTCTTTTTTGCTGTGCTGTTCAGATTTTGCCACTTATCAGATAGTGCTATCGTGTGAAAGCTTCTAATGTGGCAGCTTATGTGCTACATCTGGTATATATGATGCCCTTTTGTCATTTCCTTGCAGTTGAAACTTGAAGGCTAGACACCTATGGTCATTGATTAATAAACCCAGTGAAAAACAACCTTTGTGATTCTCTATACAACCATAGAGTCTAGTATCTGGACAGTGATTTTGGTTGATCTCCATTGGCAGATCTCAATTGTAGCAATTTTAGAATCTTTAGATAGGTTCATCTAAACAACAAAACTTCCAATATTCGTTGTATTTGTGCATATTGTCCCATATCATGCATGTTGTACTGTTACCAAACTGATATTCGGTATGGGGGGCATAGAGTGTTGGTACACTGAATTGACTTGTACCAACATTATACCAACATAGTATTGGCACGAGTACCGAAACCGGTATTGCACACCATGAAATCTTTAGATAGATATAAATGATAGCTGAGGCATGGATACAAAGGTGAAATAATTGGTTTCTCACAATTGATGATATTAGGAAATATTTAGATTACATAATGATATTGTAGTGATGGGAGGCTAATGATTGATGATGCAGTCAGGGAACTGAATGAGAGATTTGAATTGTAGATCAAGTGGTTAATGCAAAAATTAATATCAATATCTAGATGTATTATGCTGGATATTATTCATATAGCCTTTTTCCAAAAAATGCATAGCACAAATAGCTTGCACATCTAAGAAGACCTATGCACTTGCTGGGCCGGCCATGTTTGCTATGAGCTAAGAAATGATCAAGGCTGAACTTGGCCCAGCCTCATCTTGACCCTATTTTTTACAGCTCAGGCTTGACTCAGCTATGAATTCTTGGGCCCAAGCCCATTCTTGGCCTGATCTATGACAACCTTAACCTTTGTAGACTCTTAAGAGGGAAATGGGGCATAGTCTAGGGGAATCTTTGTTATTGGAAACATGGGACATGTCAGCCATTGATGGGAGAGAGTGATGGAGGAAGGATGGTGTGAACAAGGGTAGACTAAGAGAGGAAGAGATATGGGTGAGTGGTTGGAGGTTGATGAGAGAGGGAGGAAGTGGAATGGGGTGGACAGACAGACTTGCTCAAGATCATGGGGCTGCATGGTGGTTTGGTATCTAGTGTTGTCTGAAAGGATGCTGGCATTCTGAGAAAGGAGGGAGCAGGTGTAGGTGATGGGTGATCGGAAACAACTAGATCTAGGACTTAGAGATTGGGGAAATAAGATAAGACATATAATATTGGTTCTTTATGTCATAATATAGATGTGTTTTTTAAAATATTCTTTATGACTGGCCAGCTGGGTCAAGGTACTTCTGTGTCGGCTTGGGCTCAGCCCACTCTTCGTTGGGCCTAGAAATTTAGGCCTGGTTCAGCTCATTGGGCCAGAATTAATGTCGATATTTGCTCAAAATCAGGATGGTTTTGCTAAGGAGTACTTCTGAGATAGCAAACATGTCCAGAAATTGAGCTGATATAGATTAGCACATTATGCAAGGTTTGTCACATCTATCATTGTAGTTGGGTTCTGTCAAGTTTGCCAAAGCCTTAACCCTGATTCACATAAAGAACATTGTTAGTCTTGTTTCATCTACCAATTTTATTACAACTCATGATAAATGAATAAAAAAAAGTAGTATTATAAATACCCTTGGTATGCTTCAACTATGCAATTCTATTGATATTAGGAGGCAAATCTTTTATCCTCCGAATCTGAGTTTCTGTGGAAACAACTGCTCACCGAATGGCATTCTGTTTGGATTGTCATTTGCTTTCATGGACTCATGCTTCTGGGTGCAAAAGTCTTATTACAAACTGTAATCTAGTCCTTTTTTCGGTGTGCATGCATGCGTTCTTCATATAACCAAATCTTGTTGTCTTGTATCCTAGCCACTGGATATATATAATAGCATGATTGAGGATTTCATGTCTCTTAATTAGGGTCCAGATTTTGCTTCTAAAGCTGTTGATTTGGCAGTCAGAGAGCTTCTTGCAGTTGCAACTCCTGGACAAGGTTTGCTGTTTCTCTGTTTCTTGTCAGACTATTCTTCAATTGGATTCAGATTTTGTAAGTTCTTTGTTTCTCTCTTTTTTTCACAGTTGATCAGGTACAACTAGATCGTGCTAAAGATTCAACCAAGTCTGCAGTTCTAATGAATCTGGAATCACGAGTATGCCTATTTTACTAATTTTTAAACGTGCAAAGGTATTTCAATTTTTGTCTTCTGGTCAGTTTTTAAGTGCTTATTGCTTTTCTTTTGCAGGTAGTAACATCCAAAGATATAGGACAGCAAATTTTGACATATGGAGAAAGGTACACCATGGCTCCTCTTTGTGCAGTATCTTTAGCATGTTAATCTGATACATGGTCTAGTTTTTCTTTTCTTTTCTTTTCTTTTCTTTTTTTTTTGGAGAAAATGGGTTAGGGAGACCTAACCCCATTAGTGAAGTACACATCTTATGGTTGTTTCTTGTCACTGTTCATTAACCTACTGCAGATTCTAAGGATACAATTGCAAAAGTTTGTAGAAAAGAATATTAATAAAGGAGAAAGTTGAGAATCATAGGAGGACAGTAAAATAATTGGCCAAAGTGCTTTTTAAAGATATGAGATAACAGATTCTGTTATCAGAAAATGGAGATAAGCTTTTCTCTGAAAGTCTCCAGATTGCTTCATCCTTCAAAAGATAGTTCATAGTATGCTAAGCTAACAAACCCTGAAGCCCTACAAGATATCTTGGCCTAAACACAATACCTGTCCAAGTATTATAATGTAAAAGCAATATGACAGGTATTTGGTGCAACAAAACCAACGCCAATCAACATGCTCTCTCATGTTTGGTAGAACTGCTCTATGCATAAATCCTCCGCTAATGTATCTATGATAAAGTTAGCAAAATTGATTATTTAATATGAAAAATAGTAGAGTAATGCTGATGTTGTTTTTGAATTTAAATTTGTATTTTATTTTCTTGCTACACTGTGGGAGAAACTATATAGAAGGCGCAAAAGAATAGCTCTTCATTTATTTAGATCAAAATTTATTATGATCTTGAAGGACCCATGCCCATATTACCTGTGGAATGAGTATATGACCAAAAAAAAAGTTGAAAATTGGAAACCAGCTGACCAAGTTTGAGCATGTCAGTCCTGTCAATGTATCCAATCTTTATTTGGTGGGAATCGAGCAGGGTTTTGTCTTTAACCCTCTTTTTATCCCATACTTGGAGGTGAAGCAGCTGTATAGCTGTCTACACGTATCTATGCTACAATTGATCATTTGCAACTTAAATTCAAGTTGAAACTTGAATCATAACTGTTGCTTCTAACATGTTGAGCACTATTCCAAACTGTGTAAGAATGATTTATGCATCTTGGTGCTTTACAACTTCTTTGGCAAATGGAAGCCCTATTAGTAATTGAAATTCATAGTTCTGGAATTTAAAATGGTGCGTACAAAAGGCCAGTTAGATTGTGAGAATTTACAATCGGTAGCTCCTGACTGGTTCTTACTTTTGGCTCTACTAGTTTGTGAATTGAATGCACTCGGTTTATCATATCATTGTTGCAGGAAACCTACCGAGCATTTTCTGAAATCCATTGATGAAGTTACGCTAAAAGATATAAGTTGCCTTGCTGAAAAGATTCTCTCTTCCCCACTTACAATGGCATCTTGGGGAGATGGTGAGTCTGATGTTAGATTTCAAAGTAGTAATGCCTTCAAAATCTTTATTTGCCTATTTGGTTGTAATTAACACTTGGAACATCTCTTTGCACAGTTGTCCGCGTCCCCAGCTATGACTCTGTCACGACCCCCGTCCCATTCCGACGGGCCGCCGCGACGGTCCTAGGGTGCGGGTAGGCATAAGGCCACCAGCCACCGCGTAGAACCCTAC
>JAOXJJ010001100.1:18529790-18551433 GCA_025769935.1 Phoenix roebelenii | reverse complement strand
CCCCCCCCCCCCCCCCCCCCCCCAACCAAAGGAAAAAAAGGAAACAAAGAGTGAGCATCATATGGAGTGTGCTACGGTAAAAAAAGGAAACTTGGATGCTAGATAACCACCATCAATCATGTAAACATATATGTAAAATATATATATATAATAACATATGTTACTGTGAAAAGAGATCAAACATATGGATGTTTAGAACTCAATGCCAATAATTCTAAGCTCACAGTTTGGGAAGTACTTACCTAGCATCCAGGTACAAGACCCTTTTAGAATAGAAGCAAAACAGCAGAAGATGCTACTCTATGAATATGGACCCCAGATACATAGATAGACTTTTCCAAGTATTACAGAGGCATTTTTCTTATAACCAATTAGTTGCAAATAAAATCACTTGGCAGGTCTGCTCCCACCAAAAAAATGGTTGTCTAAAACATACATGAACAACAAACCACTTGTAGCACCTCCACAATTAGCATAGACTTTTAAATTTCAGCTCACAGTTTAGGTCTTTGATCAAGTTATATTTAGATCATACACTTTTGATGCTCTTAGCATCAAAGTGCATACCAAGTACATGTGAAACATGGCACTATTTAATTTTACTTAAGGGTACAGTGACCAAGCTGAATATTAGCGTATCATGGTAAATCACTGAAAAGGGCTTCTTCTGTGAGTGTAGTATTTCGCAAAGATCTGAAGTGTTTCAGAGTCTTGCTTAAAAGTCTCCCAAGTTCCTTTCTTTTTAGTTCCTTATATAGAGCTAGAATGAGCAAGTTTGCATATATTTACACCTATTTAAAGTTTAAACTGTTCTTTTGTTCAAGAAAAAGGCAGGCAAATGGGATTGCTAGGACTCATCTCCTTGGTGAGTTTAGGTTGCTCCTGGAAAGACTGGTATGGAGATTGTAAATCACCTTGCCTTATACTTCAAGGATTTTGAAGTGCTCTAAGGCCATGTAGTTAATTTCAAAACCTAGAAAGCTTTTTTTATGCTACAAAACCATGGTTAAATATGGTTCAATCTTATCATAAAAAAGACAACTTGAGAAATTTCTTACCCCCATCTAAAGCAAAAGACTATATAGGCAAACAATACCCCGCCTCCCCTGCTAAAAAAAGAAAAAGAAATGACAGAAAACCACTCCATTTATTTTTATTTTTTCTTTTTTCTTTTTTGGTTGCATTCTTATAACATAGAGAAACACATTTTAAGAACATCTGAATGAAAAATAACTTGATTGACACATTCAGAGAAGAGTAATCCCATTAGAAAACAACATGATTTATACATAACCCACATTATACTATACAGTCAACTTTTTCTTTTTCTGTTTTAAGTTTTTCTACCAGTCAACATCAAGTGATCTTCAACAAAAAAAAAAGGAATAACAACAACACTTTCTTCACATAATAATGTAATTACCAATTCCACATAATGCCCTTAGAACTCAATAAATTTATAAAAGAGAAACTACAAAACAAATCCTATACCTAAAAACACAACAGCTAAATAGATAATCCTTTTTCATATAATCCCACTCAGACATAAAAATTTGACAGAGTTCATACAAAACTTCAATACCTATTACTTAAATCAGCTAAAATCCTATATTCCAAAAAATAATCAGTCTAACTTGTACTCTTCCATATTGAATGTTCACCAGATTTATCAAGAAACGAAAGATACCCAGTGATCAGGAGAAAAATGTCAACAAAGATAAAATTTTATCTCACCAAAAAAAAAAGAGAACCAATTTATTTTTTAGGAAAAGACAAAATCCTTCTTTTCTCGTATAAAAAGAGCAAAATTCGAAGGTTAATATCAAACCAGTCCATCTAATTGGTGCTAGTCGATGGTTAAAGGTTCGCCAAATTGATTAGGAAAGCATGGGACCAATTTCTTTCAGCTTTGTGTTGGCAAATTTGGCAAGAAAGAAACTCCAGAATCTTCCTCAAAAAGACCAGGCCAAGAAACCATTTAGCCGAACCACCAAAAATACCAAGAAAACCAAGAATTAGGAAAATCAACGAAAAAGAAGAGAGAAAATCGACGATGGGACCAATCGACCCACCTTCGATCCCCGAGTGGAAGATCCCCAGGCCAAACCAGTACATGTAGTTGTTCAACGGCGTTAGATCGTAGATGTTCAGCACCACCGGAACCCCGCTCTCGTCCGAAGAAGTCGACCTCGAAGAGAAGACGCACCCCATGGCTGCCCACCCCTAGAAGAGCCGAGAGAACCGGAACAAAAAAAATTCCAGAACCTGGAAGGGGACGGAGGAGATATTCCCCCCTCCGCCTCCGTCAGAGCTGGCTGGCTGCCCTCGGACCCCCCTACCCAATAATCGAAAGGGAAAGGGGCCTCGCTGGTGCACGTTTAAGGGGAGCCCGTCCCGCCGCCAACACGACACGACAAAAGGGACAGCCAAGTAATGGAAACGCGTGGTGGAATCCAAGTTCGGAACCGCAAGGGGCCTTTGCCGCGGTTGCTAACGGCTGAGAAGATGGAGGCCGTCCGTTCGCTTGATGCGATTTCTCATCCAGGAGCCGTGAGAGTCACTGTTTGGGTAAGTCGACATGTCCAAATATTTTGGATATATTTGAAAAATGAAAAGAACAATTAGGATCTTTCTTTTGATAATAAAAGAACTCGGACTGTTCCTTTTTCCGTTCCCTGCAAGGGCTCGTTTGGTTCGCGGAAAAAGAAGGAGGAAAAGTGTGATCAACGAAAAAGTAACGAGATGCCTTTTGTTTGGTTGGAGTTTTCAAAGGAGAGAGAAGAAAAAGTTGTATTCCTATGGAAATCTGATTCCCACATTTCATGGGAAAGTCTCATGGGAAAGACTTTCCCATAATATGGGAATCACTCCATTTTTATTTTTTCTTAAAAAGTCCCTTCAGCATTAAAGGAGCATTAAAGAGACATTAAAAACCTAATTTTTATTAAGGGCATAATAGGAATTATACATAACTTTTCTAGGAAAGTAAATGGCCAACCAAACATAAGCACTTTATAAATTTGTCACTTTCTCATGGTCAACCAAACATGCCAAAAGTACTTTTCTATGCATCCTCTTCCTAGGAATTTGTTTCCCAAGAATCATATTCTTAGAAGGGAAAATGCTTTCCGCGAATCATGAGCCCCAAGAAAGAATGAGAGCCTCCCTTTTTCCTCCATCTCTTTCGCGCGCATCAGCGGCCGTCCGGCTGGACATGGAGAGCTACAGGTGTGCTGTTCGGGCTTCTAAGATTGGCATAACAAGCTAGGCCCATGCCTATTCAACATACAACTCGCTGGGTTTACTAATTCAAGCATTACCACCGGATTCAACTTATGACATCAGAACTGGGAGAACCGATAGACAGATTAACCAACCATCCTTTATTCATGAAAATTTTTTTAGGTGTTCATTTAACAACGATGTGAAAATATTGTAAATATCTGTTTCAGTACAAACAAAAACTATCTGATCCGCACGCCTTCGTAAATGCCCATTCGCAAGCCTTATATCAATATGGTCACTGCTTATGAAACGTTAACAAATGTTGGTTAACATCAACAGAAATCTGGAGCAGCAAGAAGATAATTCCTTGCAGGGCCTAAGCTAATGAAAAGGATGACAGGCAACTAATAGAACAGTGCCCAGTTCATGATGCTATTTGTCCGTCCCCTGCCCCCTTCTTTTTTTCGCCAAGTTTGTACAATCTACCATTTGTACCTTGGTTGGAAAACAGGGTATGCTGCAAAACATGTAGGGACTATGTCTGGCACTTTTGACAGTCTAGGATCTTCAGGGCACCTGGATATCCATCAGCAACAATTCACAGTTACTAATTGGGCACAGGAATGCATTATATTATACTTAAAAAACAAATAAGAGATAAAATTTTTGGGATATGGCTACTGATAAGGATTTGCCGAAGAAGCCGAGATTTGGTCACCACGGTTGATATCCTCATTGCAGAATGAAATAGGAGCATCTTGACATGCAATATACCAAAGTACCTTCAGTATCCTAAATTTAACTATATACATAAGGTATTACTTATACCTTTTGCTGGACTTCTACTTCATTTTTTTTATAATTTCCGCAATTAATTCTATACGTGCCGGAATCTAATTTATGTGATCAAATTGTTATTTGTATGTGTCCATCTTGTTAATAGCAAATTCTAGCACCTGATATTCAAGTTTATTTACAGCTGAGCACCTGTTTTGTTTGCGCTGAAACTAAATTCTGCACACTTTGACCTTGACACCAGTTGGTTTCAATTACCTTATTCTCTGTGTACTTATATCATGCAAAACAAAAATGAACTAAAATAGTCTAAATCTAAACCTGTATCTTCAGGTCTTCAACCTATTACCCTTTGGTCTTTCAACCTAAGGATGCGTTTGGTGTTGCTTCTAATTTCTCAAAGTCATCCTATAAAACTTGATTAATTTAAATTCTTAGTATTTGATCAATTTAAGTTTTCACCCTAAAAAGTACTAATTTTTCTGTATATTCAGAATTATAAAGTAATCACAGATTGTAAAATTTTTCTTTTAATGGATGGTCATACCATATTTGGAAAAAAAGAAGCAATTCTCAAATGATATCACCAAACACATAGATGTCATTTGGCATCACTTTTATTTTTCTTATTTTCAGTAATAGAAAGATAAAAAATATGTTCTATTTTATTTTTAATTTTGTTGAAACATGGACATGTTTGGCATTGTCGATTATTTTTAAAAGCATAAGCACGATAATAATGGCCAAGGCAGTGATGGTGGTGGTGGAAGCCATAATGGTGATACAAAAACTCATGAGTTTCACATTTAATTTTTAGAAGTTATCCAATTTATTTTTAGGTCTAATCTGATGATTTTGAAAATATATGCGGACTTAAGAAGATGACTATACCTAAGTAGAGAAGTCAAATGGACAAGCTTTTGTAAGCAAGTCCTGTTTGGCTTGAAATTCAATTTGAAATGGCTCATTCGACTAGTAATTATGTTGAACATATGCAAAGTTTTGAGATAAGAAGTTAAATGAACTGAACATAAGCAAGGCCTAGCTACCTTGTGCTTGTCTTGATATAGCTCAAAATACTGAAATATAATATAGATATATTTAGAAGAATAATTTGTTCTATTTTTACCCTTTGTATTCTACAATAGCATATAACAAAAATGTCACACAAGTTATATGGCCAACATATAATTACCCAATTGCTTTCTCTTTCAATAATTTTTTGTGTGAGATTTATGCAGTGCCCTAGAGAATTTCTGTGTGAAAATAAATTTTACGTATAATAGGTAAAATAAACCTCAATCCTTAGATTGCATCTAATGGATGCAATTGTTTTCAGACAACTTAAAGGGTTAAAGGTACCAACTTGCTAGCCCTAACTCTTGCAACTCTTTGCCCTTTAGTAGCTTCCCTCACCTACCTCCTCCTCCTCATGCTCTCACATTAAACTGGAGGGCCTAGATCCAAGATCCAACTTCACCGCCTTCCCAATGGCCAACTAAGATGGCTACTTTGTTGCCTCTATTACCTCCAACTTTCTTCTCAACTACCTAACGGCTCAACCTCCAACACTAAGACTGATGTGGCAGATCTTTCAATTCCTCTGGCCATTCCCTTGCTTCTTTCTTTCACAATATCGAGTTTAATCAAGCCAAGCTCGAGCCAGCTCAAGATTAAAAGAGCTGAGCTTGAGCTGGCTCTTGCCGACTCGTATTGAGCTGGAGCCAGCCAAGAGGGTTTTTGAGCAGAGCTGGCCTTGTCATGCACATGTTCGGCTTGTCTACACCCTTAGTAGCAAGAATCTTCTGTTTTCAGTGGTGCACCCACTCCCAAATCTCCTCAAAAACTCATCCTTGCACCTAGTTTCTAAGTGCTCTCTTATACTGCTTCAGTGTACCTGCAATGGATCCGCTTCTAGTAAATAAGTCTACAGCTCTAGACCTAAGGTTTTGTTTAGAAGTTCAGATATTAATTAAATCTAATTCCTGTTTTGCATGACTAACTTTAGATGAGAGTCATGAGACTATAGATTTGAAGGGCTTTCTGGTGACTTCTACTAGCAAAACTAATAATTGGCAAATCAACCCGGGAACCGGCACGTAATATAATTAATTCCAGCAATAACAAACTGAACATTTAAAGTTTTTAACTAATCAAGCTAGAACATATAGAGATCAATTTCAGCATAGATACAACAAAGTTCCAGCAAGCATTGAACTAGATCCAATAAATATGAAATTCCTATGATGGTCTAATTTAGTTTCAGCAATACTTTGATATTAATTTCAGCAAGGCTAAATCCAGATTTCAAGGTCTAAATTCTGGCCAGAAAATTCTAACAAAGGCTACTATTGATCCAACAAAACTCAGATATCATTTCAACAAATAAGAGCAGATTTCAGGTTGCAAAAACGCTGCAAATAATTCCCAGCAATAAGAGAGCATAATTCCACTAGAGAGAGAGACATGGTCATTGTTTACGAAAATATCTCTTCATTTTTTTCTTTAAAACCCATGAAAACCTCCTTTTAATTTGAAAGTATAATATAGAATAGCTCAATATACGATTATGCTGAATCTAAATTTCTAATTTTCTATCTAATAATTTATTTTTTTTAAAATCAATCAATGAATGTTGTGGTTATGTTTAAATATATTTACTTAATAAAAACTGAAAATACTAAAATTATTTACAATAAAGTATATATTTTTTAATATATACTTAATTTAAAAATATTTATTAACTAATATAAATATATTTAAGTATTTAAACATTAAAATATAAATATATTTATAATTAATTATTCATGTAAAGACCATAAATGGGACTAAAAAAAATTATTATTTAAATTGTTTATTCAAGAGTATTGTTGGAAATTTAGTAACATTCCTATATAAGATTACCTCCAACTAAATATATTAATCTTTTTCCAGTGCTATTTTTCGAAGTAATTTTTACACCAACCAGATGCAGCAAATTTTATTTTTCCTGCAATCATTTTTTGAAATAAATAATTTTTAGAAATCATCAAATTACCTTAATATACCCTAACTAAATGAACTCTGACCTAATTTGGAATTCGACGAATCTATTCTAGCCCTCGTATTTTCTAGCAAGTTACTTAGCTTGGGTCAATACCAGTCAGGTTAGGTTGAGCATAATTTGATTTGAGTTAGATTATGTTGGTAATATAGAAAGTATTGACAAAAAATTATCCACCAGCTGTGCATCATCCTCAAACTTGCCATCCCATCAAGAGTAGGCCTAAAGAAAGGGCCAATATATAATATTATATTTTCAGTTAATATCGTCTAATATAAAGGATATGAGGAAGAAAAGATACAACTTGGATAAATATGAGTATCTTGCAACAAAAGGCTCAACTTTGAAGAGTTGCTGGGGTTAGAGGTGAGGGAGTACAGGAAGAAGCTGGCCCGTCCATAATCCATCTTGGGTGTATGGGAGAATGAGCTAGAAGGAGGCGGTAGTTCCAGGGAGGAGGAGATGGTGGGGCAACCGGAGTAGAGAAAGTGTCTCTAAGAGGAGTAGAAAGAGAGGGAGCGAAAGACCATGCACATATGCTACTCTGGCTTTGAAACCATTGCGTCTGCCCCTTGGGCTTGAGAAAACTAGTGTGGGCATGTGTTTTAAGTGTTTTTTTGAACATGTTTGGATGATAAGATCGTACCTCTCGCCGTTATGAATGTGGTGTAAACATTAATTTAATAATTTACATAAGGGATGACGGTTAATTGAAGTTTTTGTAAATTAGTAAAACTTAATTCACTAACGTAATTAATTTGTTTTTCTGAAGATGGAGGGCTAGTTCCATAAAAGCCTACAGCGAGTCTGATTATGTTGATCCCAATCTTGCTCCATCTTGAACAGGAAACGAAGGAAGCAAAAAAAAAAAAAACTTAATGTTCAACGGCGGGAAGGGGCTCCTTAGCACGCAAAAAGAAAATAAGAAGGCCATCTAAAACATCAAGGTGATAAAATTGAGAGGCCCAAAGTTCTGGCTAAATAAATAATAAAAACTGTGCATGGATATTGTGACGAGAATGAGGTGGCTCTAAAGTCCAAACAATCAGGAGCTACCTGGACAAATCCCGATATTAACCGGTCATGATTTTTGAGGTTCAATCTTCTTTAGCCTTCCGGTAGCTACAGTTCGGACTCAGGATAAAAGGCCATACCATCTCTCTAGAACTTGTATTTCTTCCGGTCTATAGTGTACTAGGATTAAACAGAACACCGTTAAATCAGGAGCTATCTTAACTTGGAGCTGTTGATTACTTGGCCTTATTAAGTTTGGGATTTGACAGACTAAATCTTTGTTCTTGTCGAACAAGGATTTCTGATCCGAGTAGGATGCGGTGGATATGAGTTGAATCGCTTCCCACATCTCATCGTCTCTTCTATATATGCATGCACCCCCAACAAACTTTGCTCTCAGAGAGCACAACCAATGGAGATGTGGAGCTGGCCTTGTTTCCCGTTGTTCCATACGATCAGCAACTGGTTCCAAGACATCTCCGAGCCGATTCGCAGGAAGATCGTTAAAGCGGCCACCGATGCAGTGCGCAAGTCCCTCGAGAAAGTGACCAAGGAGATGCAAATTCTGTCGCTGGTTAAGAAGCCGAACACACCAGAAAAACTCAAGCGCCTGAAGGCGGAGGTGCACGCGGCAGAGCGGCTGGGTTTTGACATAAAGGAATACAAGGAGAGGCTTGCTCAACTCGAATCCATCTTGGATAAGTGGGAGGAGAAGATGGATTGTCTGGCGAAGGTGCGCTACGGGATGATTCATGCTTGCATGGAGATGGTAAGGCTCCAGGCTGAGGAGGAAAAGGAACGGAAGGCCCTGCGAGAGTGCGCCTCTGTCTTCCGGCACATTGCGTCTGCCCCTTGGCATCGGTAGGATGATCCAGTGAAGGAGGAAGAAGGCGGCAACAAGGTTGCACGAGGAGATATTTTAGAAATATCTTCTGGGTGATGCATCACCTGCTAAGCTACCTAGTTATAGACTTATATATATAATATTAGTATTAGTGTGAGAACTATTAGTGTTATGATAGTGTCAAGAAACAGATTTAGTGATTTTTTTTGGAAGTCGTATTAGGGTTTCATTCTCTATTCTTGCTTTCCTTATGAAAAAAACGAAATTAAATCTTCTTCCTTCCTGCTAGATTCATGAACCAAACTATGTTGGCCATGTTTCATCCGACGATATGAAAATCTCTCAATTTTTCCTTCAAAAAAAGATAAAAAAGTGAAATAGGGATTTTCTTGTTTTGCTGAAAGCTTATTTTTTGCTTTTTTTGTTTTGTGGAATAGTCTATTCTTGTGGAGTGTTTGTTGCATTTTTTAGAAGTTTGAAGATTCTCTTTCGCGGGACCCTCGCTCTTCAGCTTGAGGAGTCTATCGTGTTTTCCTAAAGCTTATTTTTCCTATCTAGGATCGAATAACTCTAGGGTTGAACGTATTTTTGTCTATATAAAAGAAAAGGAAGGAAGAAAGCAGCGACATCTTCCCTTCCTCTCTAAAAATAAAAAGAGGTATCTTATTCTGAGAATGAAGTAATTCGAGGAATAAGCAAGTATTAGGCCATAGTCTGCTTTCGATTATCATGAATGGTGTATCAAGAATCAATTAAGATGTAAACTTAGTCCAAAGGAGATCTTTGGTATTTGTACAAGATCAAAGAACTCAAATAATATCTTTCTGCAACGGTTTTAGACTATTGGATTTATGCATGCAAATATAGCAAAGCACTACGGATATAGTCTACAAAGATAATGAAGATAACAAAACAAGCAAAAAAAATTCAGCGGGCCTGTAAGTCAAGGCACGTAACCACTGTCCTAAAACCAATGATGCCTCCCTTCGTGCAGGTGCCACTAGCTGTCCACAATTCCGGTGCACAATAACCCTTTGCTTCTCAGCCCTCTCCCCATTATGCATGCCAGCAGGGAGAAGAAAAACCAAACTTTATCCTATTGCAGGAGCTTGATAAAGGAAGAAGTTAGGGAATAAAGAGAGTGAAGGACTTTGACACTTTTCTGTGTTGATGTCCCAATCATGGGACTCCTACAACCCATGTTCAGAGAAACATTAGGCATCAATAGCTAGGGATTCTATCTATCCAATCCCCTCTGCCCCACAATGTACCTTATAAATATCTCAATGGGGCTCTCCAAATGTTCCAAAAGCACATTCATCTGTTGCATATGTGACCAAAAAAATAGAATAACAGAAACGTTTTGAAACTTCAGGGAATTCTCGAAAACCAAAATACCCAGAAATGTGAGATAGAAATACAGATATATAAGAAACTTAGATAGCCAAATTGCAACAATGCTATCGTTACTAAACTGAGATAGAATGTTTTGAAACTTCAGGGAATTCTCGAAAACCAAGATACCCAGAAAATCTGAGTAGAAATACAAATATACAGGAAACTCAGATAGCCAAATTGCAAGAATGCTATCATTACTAAACTGAAGACCAATAAGCAAGATTACTTTCCTCACTAGGATATGTGAAATGCTATTATCTAAAGGGAATCTATCTATCTATCTATCAATCAATCTACCTATCTACCTATTCATGGTAAGGTGTGACAAGATAATAGCTGTCGGACACAGTTTTTGACCACCTATCAACAAGTGATGCCACCAGAAAGCCCATATCCATCATAAGAAAAGCTCTTTGTAACTAATAATTATCCAAAAACTACCTACCCTCTAACAACAAGGGGTGGCGGATCAATCATATATACCAACAACCATCTTATGCAGAAGGGGAGAAACAAAATGGACTTGAATGATTGTGGATTGGGGTATTTCTTCATCCTCGAGGGAAAAGAACCTTGCAACCAAAGTCTGATTGTTTCTATTGTCATGCTTGCATATCTTGGAAGAATATAGTGGAATTAAATCATCAAAAAAATTAAAAGTTTATAGCTAAAACAGCCTTATTTTTCAGAATGTTCTGTTTGAACCTAATGTTGATGCAAAAATGCAATTTCTGTTGAAATTGGAAGTGTAAAGACTACCTAGCATTAAAAAAAAAATCTCAGCAAGAACATGTCTCAAAAATTAGACACAAGCATGATTCCCATCCTTCACAAGTCAGATACTTGGTAAAATGTAAACCAAAACATTTCTTTATGCGAACACAAGGGACATTATCGGTCAAGATTGCAATCTTCCAGAAAAAAGAATCCTGAAATGGATCTCTTATCGTCACAAAGTTGGACCAAGATTTTTGGAGACACAAACTCTAGCGAGCGACCAAGAATCTGAACCCATAGCGTTGCCTGCTCATTTATAAAAAAGAATTTCAAGATAGTCTAAAAAACTAATGAACATAATTCATGACGCCAGTAATACTGCATGTCAAGATAATAACAAGATAAGCTTTATACAAGCGACTCAGGGTAAGACATAATAGCACTTCCACAACATCCATAACCCTGATATTTCATCATGACACAGAAACTGTAAACCCAAGTAAAGAATACTTACATCATGACTCGGGTATCACATGAATCATGTTAAGCACATCAATTTCATAATTAAATAGAAAAAAAACATAATTATAACCATGATAACGATAGAAAAAAAGCAGCAACATCGGGTTAACCATATAAAAATCACGCAAATCTGGAGCGTAAATATTTCTTGATTCGGATGCCCCTAGGCTTCTTGACGATATTTCAAGAAGGAAGGGATACAAAGGAAAGGACGAAATAAACAGAGAGAGAAATGAGGAACCCTGATTTATGCAGCGGATCGGAAAAGAAAAGAGCTAACAGAACCCTAAACTATGCAACGAATGTAAAAAAGATTCAAGAGAAGGCAGGAGAAGGCGATACCAATCAGAGGGGAAGAAATCGGGAAAGAAGATGCCAAAGCGTCTTGGAGACGAGCGGTCAAATAGAAGCGCTTGGATTCACCGCCGTGAACGGGTACCGCAAGGCGCAAACAGAGAGATCAGTGTGAGCAGAACACCACGCTCTTTTTAGGACCTTATTATCTCCTTCCGCCGCCATCGCCCGCCACCGGCAACGGACTGGGCACGCGAACGAAGGCGCGGCTCGCAGAGGGACGGGGCCGGGGTGGAGTGGGACAGAAGGAGGAGGAACGGAGGCGCTCGAGGAGCCCGGCGGTCGCCATGGACTCGAATCAAGAAGGAACGGATGAGAGGCACTCTCATAATCCAATCGGCCGGTTTATCCCCTGCCCAGGTGTATCGCACCCCTCCGCGTCAATCGCCCGCGAGTAACGGTACCACGCACGAGGGACGTTGGTTTATAAATGTACCCTTGATCCACCGTTCGCGTGGTCCGTGTTAGAAAAATAATTGCTTCGGTTTCCTGCTTTACGAACTTCTGAAGTCGTCAATATCTCCCGACTTCTGTCGAGTAAATATTATGACTTGATCCTGCCATATTTGTATCCATCCTTTTCAATAAATAAAAATATAGATAGAGATATTAAATGGATATCAAAATTAATATTTATATTTATTCTAAATGAACATCAAAATTGATATCCATATCTATTGGGATGTGAATCGAATATTAAACATATTTATAAACACCCCTATAACCAACCCCCGAAGGGCAGCACTCGTTCGACCATAAGGGAGGGAGGGAGGGATACAAATTGGATATTAAACATGTCTATATTTTTTATCAGATATTAATCGGATATATTTTTGGATATTAATCGGCAAAATTTAATGATGAAAACTAGTAATAAAGACATGATCACAAAAAATAAGTTTCAATTAAGAAAATATAATTTTAGCAAGCATTCATCAATAATAAAAACTAACAATGATGATATAGTCATAAAGAATATATTTAATAACAAATATAATTTTAGTAAGCATTCATCAAAAGCCAGAAACGAAGTTTTGATGAAAGCAAAAATTCAAAAATAAAAACTATAATGGTATATTTAGAAAGAATAAATTTGATTTAAAAATTACAATTCTAGTACATACAAGAGAGATAATCATAATTCAGAGATCTATTTAAAGTAAAAAGTAGAACATATAACTTAGAAAAAGAGATAAAAAATATATGATATTGAGAATCCAAATGACCATGAGCACTCTCCCTAATTAACACAAATGTATACTCATCTATACTCATAATAGAAGTACCTAAATACAAATATGAGCAAATAAGAAAATCAATTAAGACGTATGAATAATCTTAAACAATAATTATTTTTAAAAAATAAATATATATTTATTTTCTCATTAGAGCTCCTATATTTTGATTTTATCATAATGACACGATTATTATAAGGAGAACCATAATATTATTTCAGATCTATGGCACCCAATATTAAAAGAGTATAGATTTAAATGATAAATGATTCAAATATTCAGCATAATGCCCATAAGATAAATAATTTAAGAGCAATAATTTAAATGTATAAATACTATTAAAAACACATTCGCCATCTACCATAGTTAATCTCATTCAAAGATAAACTTCAAATGCATCCCAACACAAATATCTTTAGCAAAGTTTCATAAGCTAATAAGTAGAATTGTTCCAATTAATGGAATGACATAATGTGACAATTTTCAATGCTCTAATCACCCTACAATAAAAATGATGATTTCAGCATGATAGTTTTAACATATATAACCTCTAGCTTACTGATAATCCCTAATTTACAAGCCTTCTTGTATGCTTTTATCGGCCTAAAATCTCATGCATCAGGCATGCCAACCATACTTCGAATAGAAAGAGGTACAAAATATGGTCGATACAGACCAAGGACATCCCCTTGATGTGTTATGTACAATCCATGAACACAAAATCGACCCTTAACCCATTTATATCCCAATATAACTGATTCGCCAAAGATTGAATTTTATAATGTCACCTTTCATTTTTATGAAAAGCAAATGTATCATATCACAATCTCTACCAAAGCTTACACTATATATCCATCACACTTAGCATGAACACTCCATGCAATAAATTTACCTTCAATCAGGACTGGTTGCAGGGAGTCAGGGGAGGAAAAAATAAAAATTCCATCATGCTCGAGCAAGATAATTAACTGATCACGATTTTCTTTCTCTTAAGCTTACAAAACTTGTCTCAAGAAAGTATGGGAGAGTAGCACATGGCACGCAAATAGTTTAACTTTTAACGAGGAATGTTTTCTCATATACATTGCACGAGCCCGATACTGATAGGTGATGTAATATTCTTACACCAAAAAAATAGTTTTTTTTTCTTCTTTGAGAGTATAATAGGGCTCCACTTGTTTCATTGAAGATGGGTTTAGGTGTCCAGAAGCGGGTATCTGAAGCTGCTTTCATACATGCGGGAAGTTATTTTGGATGTTTGATTCTCTCGAAGTGGCCCGAAGTGAGTTACTAAATGTTGGTGGTGATTTTATTTGGCCGAGAGCGGAGACCTTTGGGCAAATTTTATGCCGTTCTCAGTTTTCACGCGGCAGGGCGAAGCTAGAGAGGATGCGGCTTCTCCGCCCGCTTCTCCCCCCGTCCCTTCCCCACCGACTTGCCGCCTCCCGAGCTCTCGCCACCAGCTACAGTGGTCGGATCGTCCGAGTCGACTCGTCCGGCCGCGCTGTCGCTGTCTCCGTCGAGGTCGACCCGCCGGATCTCACCCGTGACACCCGCGGCTACGCCCTCCCTCGCCGCGACCTCGTCTGCCGCGTCGCGCGGATCCTCAGCTCCGCCTCCCCGACCTCCGACCCCCTTCTCGACCTCGCCGACTATTTACAAACCCTAACCCTAACCCTAACCCCCGCCGAGGTCAGCGAGGTCCTCAAGTCCATCCGAAGCCCCGGCAAGGCCCTCGAGTTTTTCCGCTTCGCCGCCTCTCTTTCCGGATTCCGCCATGATTGCTTCACTTACAACCGGATCCTCTCCATCCTCGCGAGGTCGGCGGCCGACCCGGACGTCATCCGCGGAGTCGTGGACGAGATGGAGCGCGAGGCGGTGCGGGGGAGCATCTCGACCGTTAACATCTTGATCGGGATCGTTGGGGGCGGGGAGCTGGAGCGGTGCCTGGAGCTGGCCAAGAAGTGGGATCTAAGGTTTAATGGGTACACCTACAAGTGTTTGGTGCAGGCTTACTTGAGGTCTCGGGATGCGGAGGGGGCGTTTCGGGTTTACGAGGAGATGAGGAGAAAAGGTTACAAATTGGACATCTTTGCTTATAATATGCTTCTGGATGCATTGGCTAAAGCTAATAAGGTTTTCCCTTATCTCTTCTCTTTGAATCTAATTCAAATTTAGGGTCTTGTTAATTGGTTCTCAATAGTTCTTTTTCTAAAATTTCGTATGATTCCAATGCCGCATGGAGTTCCAAACTGATTTGATGGATTAATCAAACTTATAAGATATAAGGATGGTTTTAGTTGAATCCTTACTGCAGTGCCTGCATGGGCGGGCAAAATTTTTGACTAATTTATTGAACTTCTTCGACTATGTGTGTTGTAGTGAAGATTGACATCATAGAGGTAATTTCTAAGTTTTGTCGATCACATAGTGATGCAGACTGCGTAGCTTGTTAAGTGGAGATCCAAAAATCATTAAAGAAATTTTATATGACAAAATGAAAGGACAAAGACATTTTTATTATTTGGAATTGCACTCGTGTTAATGCTTAGGAGAGGTGAGGAGCGGTTAGATTTCTATGTGAGGTTGAGATTATGAGGGATCCATGAGTCTGACAGTGTGAATTGCAAGTTTTTTTTTGTCTTTTTTTTTAAAGCGGGAGAGTTGCTGGTGTATGAGGGGTAAAGAACTTTTTGAGCCTTTGTTCCTAGATTGTTCCAAAAAGTTCATTTGGTGTAGCAACAGCTGCAACACCTTGGGGCAGTCTAACTGCTGACATAGACCCAGACCCTTGGCCGGGTCAATCTCCTATCCCATTTTTATAACTCTATTGCCCTCCTCGTGGTTAAGAACCTTTTTGAGCCTTTGACCAAATAAAGTTATCTACCATTTTTTGGGGGTGTTTGGTGGTTATAACAATAACTCTCCCTTATCCACCACTTAACCAACATCTAGACACAGCCTTAGGGGCCCTTAACTTCCTGATTCAGCTTGCATGGGTGCAATTGCAAGGTGCTAAACTAAAAGTATAGGAAAATATGCTTGCAGGAAGGAGGAAGGGAAATGGAGAACCTTGAATACGTTAGAAAAGGTAAAAGGAACCTGTAATTCAATACAAAAATTTATCGATTTTCATTTCTCAATTCTTTGTTGTAGGGATGGACCTATTATTTACATACATAGGCAAGTTAATTAAATGATGAGATGTACAAATTAATCTGTATTCTTCTAACTGTTTTTACTCTGAGAGTTTATTTCTCAATTCTCCATTGTGGGGACGAACCTATGCTTTACATACATAGGCTAGTTGAAATAAATAATGAGATGCACAATTAATCTGAATTCTCCTAACTGTTTTTCACTTTGAGAGCAACCTCAAATTTTGTACTACTCCTTGAACTTATTGATTAATTTGTCCTCAAACTAATCTTCTATGCCCAAAATGACTTAAATCAGATGAAATCCTGAAGATGGCCGTTTCCAGCAAGTTGAAGTTCTATGTGCAAATGGATTACATTGCAGGGAGCTCTTTCTTTTGTTTATCTAGGACTTTAGACAACCCGTTAAGCTTAATCATTGAATAACCGTTGGGTATCACATCATAAATAAGTAATCTTAATTTATTTACACATGAATTTCCCTTACATGATTTAATGGGTAATTGCAATTACTTTGTGCACCCTTATCATTTAATTCTCTAGTCAATTATGTGCTCTAATACAAGTGAAGAAGAACCCATGCATTTTCTAGTTAAAGCACTCTCTAAATGCAGATTTTTTTTTTGGCCAAAAAAATCACAGATTCTAGATTTGATATAGTACTATAATTCAAAGGAGCACATGGAAATTGTATTGAAGAAAAGGATTGTAAGAAGCACATGATACAAAGTTCTTTGATCATGTTATTTCTCTTGCAGTCCTTCTTGACAACGTCCATGTTGTGCTTGTAAATGTTGCATCTGGGAATAGGAGGCACATGAGGTTCTAGTTCTTTTAGATGTAAAAGGTATGGTAGGGAGTTCTACTGGAAGTGTTAAATTTTGAATTGCATTGTTCCTATGGATAGTCGGGAATACTATGACTTTGTGAAGAAGATTCTTCCCATGTGGCTCTTTATGAATCCCAAGGATTAAGATGGAGGAGATGAAGAGGCAAATTCATTATTAGATTTTGACCCTCCATGTCCATCCAAGCATGCATCTGTTTAAGTCAAGCAGTTTTATTGTCTGGCTTCCATCCTTATGAAATCATCCAGCTGTTACATTTTCTATTAGCTTTGAAATGTGCTTCTCAGGATCCTGATGGATGTTCTCTATGATTGTGGTGATCCTTGTTTTTAATAAATCATTGTCTTTTCCCATCAACTGGTGCATTCCTGATGAATCTACGCTGCTAGTTAATTGGTTGGAGGTATAGGAAGAAGTAGAGACAGAAGAAGAAAATGGAAGAAGATAAAAGGTGTGAAATAAGTGTAGAGCTAATGTTTTCACAACTGTATAATGTACTGGGTCAAGGGTTCATGTTGTGCTTGTCTTCTTTCCCATGTTTGCTTATCTCTATTTTCCTACATTGTGTATGAAAAATGTAGCATGTAGTTTATTCACTAAAACAAACTTGTAGGTATATTGTAGATGGTAGAGTCAGTTCTTTTGAACTTTGTGATGCGATACTGTTCTAGACATTTAATCCCAATCTTTTGTATTTTATAAAGAACATGGTTTTTGTATGTCTTCTTTCTTTCTTCTTTGTTATTATTTGGTACTTTTCTTAACTTTTTTAGCTGATTTGTGTCACTTCAACAGGTGGATCAAGCTTACAAGGTTTTTGCAGATATGAAACGTAAACACTGTGAGCCAGATATGTATACCTATACGATTCTCATCAGAATGTCAGGAAAGATAGGGAAAACGGATGACTTTCTCTCCTTTTTTCAAGAGATGATAAAAAAAGGCTGTGTGCCTAACCTGATTGCTTACAACACGATGATTCATGCACTTGCCAAGAACCGAATGGTGGATAAATCCGTCTTTCTTTTTTCTAAAATGGTTGAGAATGATTGCCAGCCTAATGAATTTACATATAGTGTTATAATAGATGCTTTAGCAATGGAAGGACAACTAGACAGACTAGATGAAGTTGTGGAAGCTTCTGGTAAGTACATGAACCAGTCAATCTATGCATATCTGGTAAAGACACTAAGTAAATTAGGCCATGCAAGTGAGGCCCACCACCTGTTTTGTAAAATGTGGAGCTCTCATGAAAAAGGCGATAGGAATGCTTACATGTCCATGCTAGAGACTCTGTGCAATGCAGGAAAGACATCAGAGGCCTTAGACTTGCTAAATAAGATTCATGAAAAAGGAATAACAACTGATACTGTCATGTATAACATGGTATTTTCAGCTCTGGGTAAACTAAAGCAGGTATCCTATATCTATGCTCTTTATGAACAGATGACGCATAATGGCCTTTCACCTGATATATTTACTTATAATATTCTTATTTCAAGCTTTGGTAGAGCTGGTCTAATTGATAAAGCCAATGAACTCTTTGAAGAAATGGAGAGTAGTGAATGCAAACCTGATGTCATCACTTACAATTCTTTAATAAACTGTCTTGGGAAAAATGGAGACCTCGATGAAGCTCACATGCATTTCAAGGAGATGCAAGAGAAGGGATTGAATCCAGATGTTGTCACATACAGTACCCTTATTGAATGCTTTGGCAAATCAAATAAAGTTGAGATGGCTTGCAGGTTGTTCGATGAGATGCTTGCTAAGGGATGCTTCCCTAACATCGTGACATACAACATATTACTTGATTGTCTTGAAAAGAGTGGGAAGACAGCAGAAGCATTTAACCTATATGCTACTTTGAAGCAACAGGGGCTGACTCCAGACACAATAACTTATTCAATACTTGAACGGTTGGAAAGTGGGTCTCACAGAGCAGTAAGAGTTCGCAAGCAGAGTCGCATAACAGGTTGGGTTGTTAGCCCCTTGAGGTGATGAAGTCTGGTTGTTTGTAAAGGGAAATGCCTTTGTTGGACATGATGATATTTTAACTTCCTTTTTGCAAGTTCAGAAATGCATCTTTTCTATTTTGGTCATCATATAGAGGTATCCTTATCTAGCGAAGGGCTGCACATGGACCTTGGGTTTCCAATTTACAAACGAAAAGGATCGGTGGAGTTCTGTTCCCAAATATGCTGCAACCATGCCTTGGGCTGAAAATAAAGTTCTGTTTCCAAAGCTGATTATTGATGCAAGGGTACTGTGCAACATAAAGTGTTGGCCTTTGCTTTGATAGCATCCACTACTATATGTCACCGCATCAGTTTCTAAGTTTGGAGAGGTGAAGCATAAAACTTTGAACTTCAGTTGTTATGTATGGACACTGCAGTGAAGTTAATTTTATCTCCATTAAGATTTCAAATTCCTAAAAATTGAGCATAATTCTTAGTAAGCATCAAATATGATGTTATTGATACATGAGTTTAGTCTGATGCCAAGATCTATTTTCTTGGGATAGAAACCACGACCTTTTATTGAAGGTTTAACAACCATCAGCTAATTGGATGGGTGGGTTCCTCAATAATAGATATGATGGTTATGCTTTACATATTTATTGGGCCAATTTTATAAGACTATTGTCCTATTATCAAGCTGGTTAAAATTCAATAAGACTGATGTCTTTCGACCCAGCCAGAGCTAATTTCATGGTTCCCTTAGTCAGATGCAGCGGCACGTGCTCTGTTACCTGACATTTGCAACAGTGTTCTTATTGCCATTTAGTAGATAGATGATGGATTCAGGCTTGTTCACATTAGATTTGTCTTGTTTCAATGTCAATTTGTTTGTAGGTATTTATTAAATGTAGCGTACTTATAAACTTCATTATATTTTAACTGTTGGTTGAATGATCTGCCTTGTGTAGCTTTCTGCATAATTTATGGCTTTACTAGATTTCCACACTAGACCAAGCAACATCCCTTGAATACCATATATTTATTACTTTTTGGGCTTATTTTACCTAAGAATTGCTGTAGAAGACATTACTAAAAATTTGTAACATTTGGTTGAGATTGGTTATTAAAGGGTGAGCCTTGGCACACTAGTAATCTTGCTCCAACATGACCTAGGTGTCACGGGTTTGAAACACACGGAAACAACCTCTCTGCATGCAGGCCCAGACACCATAATGGTGGGAGCCTCGTGCATTGCAGCGCCCTTTTTTTTGGTTGAGATTGTTTATTCATTATCTTGATTCCAATACATTATTCATTAAGTTAGTGATCAGGTATTGGTTGTTGTTGGAGTGGGGCGAAGAGAAGGGAAGCCCACCTGGAATAATTACTGGTTTAGTACTTTTGGAAACACTTTCAAGAGTCGAACTCAAAACCTCCCCAAATTGGAAGAGGAATGCTGCCATTGTCCAACTGCCCAGTTCCCATTGTTGGTTGCATTTTCTCACATGCATAAGAATACAATTAATTAGTTCAGTATTCTTTCAAAGAAATATTTTCAATTTTTCTCATTTAGTTGTTAGGCAATTATGGTTGCAGAAACCTTCCATTGATTTAGTAGTTATTTTCTGAACAAGATATTTTCATTCTCTCTAATTTAATTGGCTGGGAATTATGGTGGTTGAACTGTCTGTTGCATTAGTTTAGCTTGGTTGTTCTTATTGCTCCAATCTGGCTGAGAGGAACGCTCTCACATACCACAAATAGGTATTGCTCCGGTTCATTTATTAGACTTATTTTACCACCCATGTTACTGAGATTCATGTAATACCTGACAGATATTAATAAATATACTCTTTTATTTCTTTGGGTCATATCTCTCCAGTTTTGCTTCAGAGTGCATTTTGTAAACAACCAATATCATTTTTATGTTGGATATATTGTTGGATAACAAAATTGCTCTCTCCACTTGGATATGTAGGACTGATGGCACTTTTTGATCATCAGAGCAGGGTCTCAAATGCATTGATTCTACAAACATGAAACTTGCATGAGATTAGAAAGAGGATTCAATTTCAGGCTAGCAAAAATGAGGTGAGAAATCAAACCCAGAGTGTTGACTTCTTATTTTGATTGTTACCATCTCTCTTTATAAATATTAATACATTGACATAACTGCATACTCTATGAACATTGAATTTCTATAAGTTAGGCCCCGTTTGGCAGAGCTGTTGGCAGTAGAGCTTTCGGAAGTAGAGCTTTTTAAAGTAGAGCCTTTTGAGGTGGAGCTTTTATAAAAAAAACTATTTGCTGTTTGGCAACTACTTTTCTAAAGTGCTGTGAAACTTTAATGTGTATGGTAAATAAACTGAGAAAGTACTTTTGGTATGACAAAATGACCATAAAGAACATTGCATAGTATTATATAACAAAGCATAATAAAATATAATATGTGTTAATACATAAATATATGATATAGTATAATATTACTATAATGCAATATAATATTATTATAATATAGTAATATAATAT
>JAOXJJ010001100.1:18489914-18529690 GCA_025769935.1 Phoenix roebelenii | reverse complement strand
TATAATATTGTATACTATAGCATAATAATATAACATAATTTGATATTATATAACATAACATATCAATGTATTATGATCTAATGTAATATAATATTATATTTATTGTATAATACAATAATAAATGTATAAAATATTATAAATATTATCATTATATATTAATAAATATAAAGGGATATTTTTTGTAATTATAATATTTTATCATGGGTATTTTGGTCCAAAAAATAATAAATCAAAATAGCTTTGCGACACATGCGAGAAGTGCTTTTCCGAGGAAGCTAGAAAGCTAAAACAGCTTTCCGATTTTTTAACAAACATCTTTATTCTATCCAAAAGTACTTTTTGAGGATCGAAAATGCTTTTTGGCTTACCAAAAGCTCTGCTAAATGGAGCCTTAATATAAAACCATGAAAGTATTAGTTCCCTTAGATTAGCTTCCATTACGAGTCGCCCTTCTGAAAATCTCCCATCGTGAGGCCTTGACATGGTGTTGCTACCGTGGCTTCTAAGATAAACATATCTTCTTTTGAAATAAATAAAAGGCGTGGTTTGAAATTGTTATCTGTTGGAGGGTTGAGACATCATTAAAGATGAAAGAGCCCCAAGCCAAATCTGTAGGTTATCAAAAACACACTGGAACTCAATAAGACAAGGTCATGCTGGACTTTTTTGAAACAGGTCAAAACAACGCCAAACCTCCTCATTCCCTGAAATAAGAACTCTTCATGTGTCAGGCTACACCTACTCTCACCAACAGTTGTTTCTACAAGGAAATTGTCCCTTAAGATATCTAGCTAATTTTAAGGTAAATAGGTCAACTTAAGGGGGAGATGAGGATGTGGAAAGAGAATCATGCAGCAGTACAAAATGAATGGCTAAAATGTCTCGGGAGTAGAAACCATGTCAGCAAGACTCTGTACTAACTAAAGTTGGCACAAATTCATTCCATTATTTAACTACAAGGTGTAAACACAATGTACTCTGGCCCTAAGTCTCTGTGAGAAAGTGGGAAATTGGTGTCAGGTTGACAGCTGGTTAGAAGAAAATGAGACATCTCCATGAGAACAAATTTTCTCCATTGTTAAGTGACAAGAAAAAAGACTGCCTTTGCCTGCACCATGCATATTAAGGTTCATCCTGACATGTCATACACTGGTGGGGGTATTATTGAGGGAATGAGGAGGTCCTTGTTGCTCTGAATTTTTCCGAATAAATTTCACATGACCTTGTATAAAGTTTCAGTGAATTAGAAATTTTGTAGTAACCTTTAATATTGTGGCTCTTCCACCTTAAATACTTTCTCAAGCATTCTACATCTACCAACTTTAAACTAGGTCCTCGAAACCTGTCTCTCTTTTCTTTTCTTTTTGTGGATAAAGGGGTCAGCCTCTAAAATGTTTTTCACACCTCCTTCACTAATGCCTAAATCTTCTCCAAATTTGCAGTTAAACTTGTAACTTACATATATAAAAAGATTGAGTTGCTTGTAAAACTTTGTAATGTGGCACCTGTTAATGGTATCACAGCTATCCGTCAAATACTTCATGCGCTTAAAATAACTGCTTGAATGACACATGCCGAGTCTAGTACATGTAATTTGAATATTGATGATACATTTATATAGCAGTTAGAAATTCAGTACTAAATCTGTGTAACCATCTTTTGTAACATGACAAAGGTGTTTCCACATATTGAAAGACATCATAATATAATGTGCATATGTGCCTATCTGGATGTCCATGCTTGTATATATGTGTTTGCATTCATGTGCACGTGCATGTATCTGATTATTTTGTGCATCTCATGTTCGTTCGCATGGTTTCTCATGGTTCTCCTAGTGATATGCTTTGGCTGCTTTTATTGTCTACAGCTGCTAGATCAATACCGCCCAGTAATTTTTAACGAAGTCCTTCAAATTCATTTTCCAAGAGAAATGGCAGCAATCCAAGGAATTAAGGAAGCAAGAAAGTGTCTAGACGTGGCATCTGTGCTTGGTTCCACAAAATGATAGAGCCAGAGATGATGGAATTAAGCTGTTGATGGCATATGCCATGTAGGTGCTATAATGCGATCACAGTCACTAGTGTAGTCAAGCAAGGTATTCTTGTGAGTGGAGGCCTCTCAATAGCTATGGCACCCTTGGTCTATCTGCCACTTGTTATAAAATTTCCTGTGGCCCAAAGTGTAATGTGTTTT
Source organism: Phoenix roebelenii (assembly GCA_025769935.1). Lineage (NCBI taxonomy): Eukaryota > Viridiplantae > Streptophyta > Magnoliopsida > Arecales > Arecaceae > Phoenix > Phoenix roebelenii. The sequence goes on along the minus strand of JAOXJJ010001100.1, from coordinate 18,527,497 downwards.
ATTCTCATGTAGTGGTAAGAGTTCTGTATTTCTTGTAGGTAGCTATAACCAGTGCTGGTGTCATAAATTTGATTGAGACAAGGAGCCCCTAAGTTGGTTCAAATGCATTGTCATCGATAATTTTAATGTCAAATAAAAAGGAAAAAAAAAAGATTTAGCAATTATGCCGACTGATTGAGTGGGTAACTTCATTTAGCAATTATCCTCTCAGAAGAGGCCTTTTCAATTTGAGTAATGATCCCTGGGCCCATATAATGTTATTTCTGAGGCAGCAGTATGATATTATCAGGTTTTGAGTAATTTTTGTTTCAAAGGGTAAGTATATGCTGAGCTTATATATGCAGGGCTTTGTAATTGCATTGTGCAAAGCATTAAGCTAAGGAACTCCAAATAAAGTCGGAAGGCTCTACTGACTTTAATTAAGCTTGTTAACTTAAGGGCATGTAAGAATTTATAAGTTAAGGTTTAACAAGGGAGCTGTAGAATTTTTTCCTTAACATGTATGCTCTATGAAGTTTGGAAGGCATTGCTGCCTTCTGCCTTGATTTTGTAGCTTGTAACCTAGGGGTTTTAAGTAATTTAAGGTTCACAAGTAATCCTGCAAATAATTTTCATGGATGTTCTTTACCGAAGTGGGCTCTTTCTGACAGCTTTGGGCTTAAAAGTCATTAGGTTTAAAAAGAAGGATTTGTAGACAACTTTTTTTTTGGTTTTTTTGCATTTATATTCTTATCCATTTTAAAATTGCATTTATATGCTCATAAATTCACTATTTGTGTGTATATACTCTTAAAAATTATTTCTTGCATGTCTACCCGCAGCATATTTAATTAAGCAGTCTTTTGCATGTATATCTTTATAAATATTTGAAATTACATAGATATTCTCAGTAATTTATTGTTTATGTATATACCTTTATAAATTTTTTTTATTAAGGGTATTTAATGATTGATTTTTAAACAGTTTGTTTCTTAACGTTATTAAGTGGCATATTGATTGTAGGGTGAATATGCAAAAAGAAATAATTTACAAAAATATACATATATGCAAATAGCAAATTATTAAAGTATAGACATGATTTTAGATATTTATATGGTTATCCATACAAAAGACTCTAATTTTTTTCTATATAGGATGAATTTAATATGAACCACCGAAGTTTGTATGAAAAGTTTCCGAAAAGGTACATTGTCGAATAGGAAATTTTTAGTAATTTTTGGGTCAACCAACGACTAAATAATGTATGTATAATTTTTTCTTGACATATCCAATGTCGGCAAAGTTTGCAAAACATCATGTGTAATATAAATCTTCACTATCTTAATTAATTTAAGGCTAATCAACAATAATAAACTTGGTTGGGTGGCACCTCTACTGTGAATACTTGCTTTTGGCGGAGGTCCAGTGTTCAAAGTTTGAGTGTTGTTTATGCATCAATTAGTGTTTTGTTGGTTCTTCTTTATCTTTTTCCCTCTTTTATCATATCTTTAAGAAGCCATGAAACTTTGGTTCTTTTGGAGTGACCATTAATTTCTCTCCAAAAGTCCTGCAATTTTTTTAATTTTTATTTTTTAATTGAGAAGTATATGAAAATTGGATGAGAAATATTTGCACTTTTCAGTAGTTCTGGAGGAATGCTAACATGTTGCTTGATTCGATGGTGATTGTGAACAAATTGAGGAATGCTAACATGTTGCTTGATTCGATGGTGATTGTGAACAAATTCCGGCAAGCATCTTTGTCTTTGGAGATGCCCTTTACCCGGTTGTGGGTCCTTTTCAACGTTCTGATTGTCATAACTCAAGCCTTCGCCTTAAGCTATTACATATGGTTCTCTTTTTAATTGCACCAAGCAAGGAAGCGAGTCTAAAGAATATATCGATAAACAAGAACTTAAGAAATTAAAACAAATCCCAGGATTCTTTCAAGTAGAATGTCCAAGTTGAGATGTGGACAAATACCATTGTACTTCCACCGGTTGAGTTGGAATAGAATTAGGGTAAGGCCGGCCAGTTGATATGAGCAGCATATAAGGATAAATTTTGATGTTTGAGATTACTAAGACTTTTAACTAACAAGTTAAAAAAAATAGGCACTATTTCCGGCCAAGTTGGAAAATTAATGGCTCATGCTTCATTGTGAGAGTCAGCTCCTTATAAGGTTAGGGAAGTCGATGATAAACTGTTACTGAGTTAAGAGAGCTCCATAATTTTTATTAGTATAGTGTCGGACTGTAAGTTGCCCTATTTTTTCACAAGCAGAGACTAGGGCCATTAGGAAACCAAAAGTTTCTCATGATAAAAATTATGATGATTTACATCATTTAATCATGTTCTAAATTTGTAAGAAATTCTAGTTGTCAAAATTAAAGAACCAATAAAATGTGCATAAGTAATCTATGAGGTAATATAACAATAAATAATTTGTTTGGTTCATGACTATTTTATAATATTATCACATTTTTACCATATAATAAGTGAAAGGGAATCTCAGATTTCTCTTGGATATAAGTTAGAACCTATTTAGGAGCTATACTAATTGGATCCCCCCAACACCAAAAGTCAGTAGATCCAATGTTACTTGACCTTTGGACAAAGAATTATGTTATTGCGGTCTTCTGTTAATTAAGGAAAAGAGCAAGAGATTTATAATTTACTGAATTTATGCTTTTCGACAAATAAGCTTCTGCACTGACAGGAAGAATAAAAACTCTTCAAGATTTTTTTAAGACAAGTAAGGTGTCTAACTCAAAAAGAGTCTCTGAATATTTTGTCATGTTATCCTTCCAGGCTATATACTTGTACCTCAAAATGATAGGATAATGTAGGGAGTGATGGCATCTTAGATCCCATACAGGAACATTCCTTGAGAGCATAACATTTTGGAATACTGGATGATGCTTTAGGATGATGGCAGGCCCTCCAATGGGGAACATTCTCCCCTTTATAGTGGAGATTTGGAATGTGGCCATTTTATGTGTGCTCAAATGTCAGCACTCAGCTCAGTTTGATTGCTTAATTGCTTACTATTAAACTGGATTGGCAGATCATAGATAGCTGGTAACAATTTGTTATTGGTTGAATAGTTATATTTCTAGTTGCAGCATAGCCAATAGAAATTACATTACTTGATATGAACATCTGGAGAATTTAAATGGGGGAATGGGAGGAAATTTCATACCATAAATGCCTATCTGGTAGACAGTCCTTGTAAACAGGGACATTAAGCTTCTACTTGCAGTTAAGGGTGGCATATGTGCTTTCTCCATTTGCAAAGCCATATGCAGCTTTTCTTTTCCTTTTTTTTGTCCCCAGAAAACATATGCTGCTTTTCCTAGTGCTATATATTTGACATGAAACCCCTCAACAATACCCACTCAGATTGTTTGCAATACTGAAGACAGATAATGGCTTTGATTAAGTCACAGTCTTCATATCCTAATTGCATTTCTTTGTGGCCAGAACCAAGAATTTCAAGGAAGGGATATCTGAGTTTCAGCAGAAAGGCTGAAGGTAGTAGTTCGCCATTTTTCTGAAAAAAAAGTAGATGTTAGCCAAGCCTTCTATCTGTTAAAGCTTCTGCCATGAACAGAGGTTGTTTGAATGATCATGTATTCAAACAGGTGCACATCCAAGTTAGAGAGCCTTATCCATCTGTTTTAGGTGGTCTTTCTAATCCTTTGCATGATCCAATACCTTAGATGTGATGGTCCTCTGAGAATGCAAGCTTTGTATAAGTCAATCCTCACAAGTTTCATACATGTTCTCTTATGTCTTTCCCCAGCTCTTCCTCATGATTCTGCTCAAACCCAGAGCCTTCATGCAAGCTTTGTATAGTCCTTCTTGTCCGTGTCAATATTATGCCAGTGGGTTCTCCAGCAAATTTGTTCCTCCACTTCCATGTTGAAATGATGCAATAATAAGGCATAACTTACCTGACACATAGAAAAGGTAGCAGAGTACTTACGCTTTCTCTTATTCTATATTGAATATAAGTTGCTGGATTATGAGATTTAGGACCGCTTTAAAGCATTGTCTTACTAAGTTCAGCCCCGATAGCAGTAACAACTCACAACTTCTTGCCATAAAGCAAAAGGCCAACCTTAGAATCACTTGTGAATTGTACAGGAACTGAAATTAAATGCACATTAGATGCCGAATCAGTATGGAAAGGAAGAAACCCATGGATTTTCTTAATTCAATACACAACATTTTTTTAATATGAATCCGTAAACATAGGATATATATATTGTAGCCTACAAATATTTTCGTCATGTGCAATGCTTCTGTTTCAGCTTCTTTCAGTTAAGTAATTTATAATTCATCATCTCCTAAATCTTTCGGTTTCTTTTTGTTCATTTTCCTAATTTCAAAAAATATATTGCAGCTTTCACATTTGAAACATCATGCTTGGCAATTTTGAATGCAAAACCATATCTATGTCTATTGCCTAAAACTGGCTACAAAACCAAGAGGGAAGGAATTAAAGTTGCCACTTCCAAAACATCACTGACTAGAAGTTTCGAATTACTTGATGCCTATGAAGATGAATATGATGGGGCTGTAATCGATCCTGAATGCTTGCCAGGCAGTGCCAATGCATTTGGAGCCATTCTTCAATCTTCACTTTCTTATTGGAAGCTAAAGGTTAGCAAATTCACATTTTCTTATAGGTGGCAAAAAATATGATGAGAGCATTGATCGATGCTAGATATTATTTTTTAAATGTGAAATGTAGGGGAAGAAAGGGATTTGGCTGAAAATACTAGAAGAGCAAGCTGAACTTGTTCCAATTGCACTCAAGGTAGCCTTACATCCATCTTTTTTTTGTGTCACTGCTTCTATATGAATGAATGTCAAATAAAGAGAACAAAATCTTGTCGACCGGTGGTTTTTTAAGACAGCACAGTTAATATCTAGCAAGTATATGAAAACCTAGTATTCTTTGTGGAGTTATACGAAAAGCTCCAGACTACACTTTTATTTACCATAATTTATCTTGTTAAAAAGGCCTTCCTGGGGTTTGGAATGTGGTGTCGCCTAAGATCCAGAATTTATCACATTTGTTTGCACGTGGAATTGCACTTGCTCCACAACTGAAATGGTTTTAATCTGGCTTTGTCCATCATTCTGCAGGAAGGTTTCAGATATCACCACGCAGAGCCAGGATACGTTGTGTTAACTTATTGGATACCTGATGAACCTTGCATGCTACCTTCTACTGCAACCCATCAAGTTGGTGTAGGAGGATTTGTCATCAATAAAAACAGAGAGGTAATTTTGTTACTTATGCTTAAAAACCTTTTCTTGGATTCTGATGGTTGAGAAGGCATTTACTTAATTATCATATATTGAACAATACCATGATGAAAGCCGACTTTTTGTTTTGTACATCTCTAGTGTGCATCCTTTTCATCTAATTATCACACTTTAACCTTCTGTTTTGAATACTTTTTCATCGCCCAGGTACTCGTTGTAAAAGAAAAGAAATGCCCTTTGAGGTGCTCAGGTATATGGAAATTTCCAACTGGTCTTATAAATAAGGTGTGTATCTATCAATCGCTCTGAAAAGTAAAAACAGAAAGGAAAAAAAAAGGAAAAAGGTCTATCAGTAGATCACATTCTTAAACCATGGCACATTTGCATTTTAACTTCAAAGGTGTATAGTTCATCAGTTTAGCTGTTAAAATGAAAGTTATATCATATTATCAATTAGTATGTTTTCGGAGTATCATGCTGTAGTTAGTTTCTGCACTTAACATGCTATATCTTTACAGCTAATATACATATATACATCACGATATATAATTCGATTAAACAATTCTTATGTGATCAGAGGTAAAAGAAGCTTCTAACAACTGTTATAAAATTTTGGTTAGCTCATGCATGATCTAACATCTCTAATACATCTGACAGCATAAAATTTTGGTTATGTTTAAAGACATGTACATAGGATCAACGAGGAGTCTGTGAGTTATCTAGAAATAAAGTAGGGCATGCACACGAACTATAGTTGTTTACCATGGGTCAACTTTAATTCTCTACCCCCTAGGCTTGCTACAAATGCATTAATCAGGAAATTCTGTCATTTTTCATTGTATTTGCAAGTGATCTCATTAATTGAAGGAACTTAAAGAGGAGAAAATAAGGTCCAGTTATACAAGTAGGGCTCTATAAAAGAAATGTGTGACAATTAGTTCAACAAAAACAAAATTCATGGATTAAGATAGTGTTCAGACAAGTAATATACCATAAAGTAAAGATGTGGTGGTGATGCGCCTCTCTCTTGTTATGTGAGAATCATATTATGTTCATTAGTAAAAGAAGATTATGTAATAAAGATACAATAGTTGACTTACAAAATTGTATAAAAGAGAAAGTTGGATAGTGAAAAATGCATTAGTGCATTTTTTTTAAATAAAATGCTGAGGACTTTGTCTCATATTCATGGTAAGGCAAGGACATAACCAGATATGAGTACAATAGTAGAAACTAGGAGCAGCACCAACAGAGTAAGAGATGATGGAAAACCATTTTATATAATTTTTATGCTGTGCATCATCTGATGAAGACATCTTATGAAAAGGAGGGTCTGAAATCCATATTTTTCAATTAGTGAAAACATGAAGAGGAAAACCAAATTCTAAGACTTGGATGGAAGAAATAACAAGAGATTGAATTACCTTTACCATTTCAGATGTGCTTCATAGATGAAGCTCCACCATGCACATCAGTAGTGGTTTGCTATGTTTGAATAAAAAATCCATTCAAGATATTCTATTCATCTCTTCCTTTCTTGCACGAGATTTATATTCATGTTGGTGACCTTAGTCCAGCTTGATGCCTTATTTATGCATCTACAGATGTTTGGAAGTATTTCTGTCTCCTTCTCATGTTTTCTCTCAGTAGATATAGATAAATTTCTTCAGACAATCCTTAATGAATGTCACTATGTTTATGCATGTCAGTCTGAAGAAATATTTTCTGGAGCCATAAGAGAAGTGAAAGAGGAAACCGGGGTAACATGAAACTACACTTTTGTTACTTGTACAGAACTATGTTGTGGAATACTTCAATACATAACTAACTTTAACATGGTTTGCATTTATTTCTCTTTTTGATCTATGATTTCAGATAGATACAACATTTCTAGAAGTGGTTGCTTTCAGGTATGCCACATGTAGTTTAATTCAATTACTCGTGAAACTTTGGACGTAATATCTGGATGTAATCCATCCCTAACCCATAAAATGATTTTTCTTAAAAAAAATTATAGAATGCAACTATATTTATTAGTTTCCCTTTTTTAAAAAAGAAGGCCTATACGTGTTACCGTTCCAATTAAACTAAATTATGTTACTCAATAATTGAATGAAAGTCCAAAATTCTTAATTTACCTTTCAATTCAAATTAGTAGTTAGATTATGAAGTAAGGATTTCACTTTCTACAATGCTGATTTACAGGGATGCCCATCACGTTACCTTTGATAAATCTGATTTGCTCTTTATATGTATGCTTGAGCCATTGTCATGTGATATCAACATCGATGAGTCCGAGATCCAAGCAGCCAAGGTAATGAAAAGGCTTTTGTATCTTGGTAATTACATCAAAATCAGTTCCTCATTGTATACCAATACACCTTTAATTTGCATGAATATCTTTTTTCCTTCAGTGGATGCCTCTTGGTGAATTCTTGGACCAGCCATTTCATGCGGAGGACAGAATGTCGAAGAAAATTATTGATATCTGTGTTGCAAGATATGAAAACCATTATTGTGGATTCACTGCTTGTCAAGTGATGTCTAAGCTTGATGATAGATTATCCACTCTCTACCACGGAGATGTGAATGAATTGACTAAAGAACCACTTCCAGATAAATGAATCATATCTGGTACTTTGTTCCTGGTGTAGTAATTTCTGCAACTTCTCTGCAGAAAACATCTATGTTAATAATTGTGAAAAAGCTTTCCAAGCTAGCCCATATTTCTTCAATTTTCTTGCTCAGAAAAAGCTTGCACCAAGAATTTAATCTAATTAGAGAGCACGTAATCAATTAAGTAGGGGGAAGACTCCATGGCAAATGTTCTAAATACTGTTGCCTCTCTTCTTGCTGTGCTCAATGTGCAAAATTTGAAAGATTGAGAGATTAATGGACAAATAAGAAAAAAAAAATCAGAGATCAATATTCAAGCAATTTTATTTATTTATTGAATTTTGTTTCAGTACTTTTATTTTTGACCCATCCATATTTCTTTATGTGAATAGTTTAGATCTTCCTTCCAACCACCTTAATAGATAATGACAAAGTATGTGTAAATATTTTCAATCAAGAATTTTTTCTAATAAAATCTCAATTAGACTAAGTCAACAACATGAGATATGAGAAAAATGGAAACCCCAGACATGTAGAATTTTCATCTCTTGCGCTCTCACTCCCCCCACCCCCTCGGCTCGCTAGAAACTGCAGCTATGTTTTGAACTAACATCATGTTATCATCCTCAAATTGGGATGCTTTGGGGACTTTCCCAAATTGTTGCTGTATTTGGATGTCAAAAATATATATATATTTTTTGAATTTCTCAATAATGGTGGTGATCGGATAGGCTACTTTTTGTTTGCGCCTTATCAGCTCTGATGTTTCATCTTTTCACTTCACTATTTGGCTGGCACATGTGATGCACATGCGCATGCTAGAAACTTTTTATATTTTGAACTGGCTATAATTTTATTATCATTTTCAATCTTAGTACAACTGCAAAGCAAATGTTTTCATCATATAATTTCTAAAGTTACCATCTTCAAGATATTAATATGTTAATATAAGATAATCATATTAAGTGGAGTTTACTATCAGCATCTGTGAGATAATATCAAACTATTGATCTGATAGTAGCGCGCACCTCCTTTCCAGTTGCTGACATGAAAAATTCACAGTGCCGCGAATTAAATCTGATTCTTAAGAATACTATAGTGATAGCACAATCAAACATGGTTCCTAATCTGATAACCAGCAGTCATCTGCTATATAAACGCAGAGCAATCACAATAAACAAGGAAAAGAGAATAAAGAAAATCCTAATGGATCTGGATGACCCAAAGAACAGGCAGCTTGCACTTACGGCATTTCCTCAAATGCCATCTATGCTTTATTATTGTGGGCCTTCTTTATTTCTCATCAATCTTTAACTCTGGAATTCTTATATCCTCTGACCCATTGTTGAACAGAAACAGATGAGCGTTAGGTCCTATTGCTGGGTAATGCAAGTCCTTCTTTCAGCCCCAAAGCTCTCGATCACAGCATGATCAATTTGGTTAAAAGCAGGTAGATAATAAAAATTAAATAATAGGAGAACAACTTCTACATACCTCAGGAACTTGGACTATTAATAGAAGAAAATGAAGAAGCCAGTGGGCATATCATACCCAACTCCTGAGAGATATTGTCCCTCTTTTTTGTTATGCCAATGTCAACAAAGCCTGCAAATGTTCGATAGTTCTTTGGTGTTAGAGAGGGCCTGTTTATGCAATAGAAACAATGGGCAAGCAAATATTTGTTGAACGCAAACAACTGGTACTGTGCTTCTATTGTCATCAAAAGGCTTTTTACTTCGAACCATGGTCCAAATCTAGTTCATCAATGCGACTTTAATTTCAGTGTGCATGTCAAACGCAAAGACCACCAATTCAATATATATAAGGTGGCACGGAGGAAGGTACCAACTGATTTGACTGCACATCAGACATCAGAAAATGGGGCTGTTTTCACCAGGCTTAGGACAAGTGCTCAAGCTATTGTGCTCACAGTTCATTAGTTGAGTTATTGGCGTTATATGTGTGAGCATCCTGCGGGAGTGTGTTTAATCACACATTGATTATTTGATAAATAAATCTTATTATTTATGCTGGATCAAAAAATTTAAATAATATCTTCTGCCTGGCTATTTTGGGTAAGGTTCTAAGCTATTATAATGATATCAGAGCAGATTCGACCTATAATCTATATGGATTAGAGATTACTACGACACGGATTCATTGGGACTAACCACAAACCGATCGTGGTGCTTGTGATTTGATTTGATTGAATTTAAATCCTTAGATATCATGTGGACAGTATGTGACTAGCTATTTTGGATGAGATCTTATATTATTATAATATATATTTTTTTTTGAAAAAAAAAAAGATAGATTGGAACTAATAATAGCTGAACTAGTTTTGAAGAGGACAGCCGTTTTATCGTCCTCTATGTGAGCGGAAATCAAAACCAACGGCCCCAAGGGCCCAATCCTACTTTTGACCTATGCTCCTTTTAACCTACGACGTGCTGCGGGATCGGTGGTCCGTGTAGGATTGTGAAGGGCTCAGCTTTTTCCAAGCTTGAAACCTGAAAAGTAAGCTCCATATCTGCCCGTATATGAACAGGATGCCAACAACCTAAGAAATATTATTCCAACTCTGGTCAGCGATAAAAAAAGGGTCTTTAACCAACAAAAAGATGGACTTTCAGAAGCTTCAAGCATAAAGGTCTCTCCAATGGTTTTTAACTTTTTCTAGAATTTTGTAAATAATTATTAATTTAAAACTAAAGACTAAGAATCTAAATGCTAAGAATGAAACTGAGAGAAGGGATGACTAATAGCATATTGCCTTGCTAGTTGCTACTAAAAGGGTCTCGTTGTTGCTACGAACTCCATCAACTGATGCCTTCGAGATACTTCATGACTAAGTATTGGCAGCCCTAAGAAAGAAATAAATGGTGAATGGGGCAACGATTTAATCCCATGACCCTCTATCCAGCTCTTGTTTCCTGCATTGCAAGGGAGAATTGTGAGATACATGGGTCTTGTTAGGTTTTATCCGTATCCCTGTATCTACCATCTATATGGCTATTGTAATCCCTAATATTAATTGGCACGGTCTCAGGGAGAAAGGAGAGAAACCATATACTACTTTAGAGCTTGGCATATCCTTATCAACACAACCAGTGGTTTGTTGTGAAAAAACCACAACCCAGAAAAAATGCAGTGTAGTTAAAGTACAACCCAGAAAAATATAGTGTAGTTCTTTGTTTCCTTTCTTTTCTTTTCTTTCTGTCCCTAATTTTTCTTTTCCTTTTAGGTTAACTTCTTTTCTCTCTATTTAAGAGGATGTATCTTCATTCTCTTAATGAAATTTTGGACTATGGCCCATTTCCTCTCAATAAAAAGGTTTTTTTTTTTTTATGTAGTACATGTTCCTACAAATAGGAAAAGATGATAATATTAGATTTCATCGAGACATAATGGAGATATAGTAATAATTGAGAAAATGGAGAGGACATAGAACCTTTATTATATGGTTCCTAATATCATCCATATCCACAATCATCTCACATATCTTAATTATATCTCCTTTAGTATTTTTCAAATATAGGATATGTTTGGTGCTGTATTATAAATTACATTCATTTGAAGAAATATTTTTTTGATGTTTTGTAACCATGTTGTACAACTGCTATTTATAAATGGACTTATGCAGGCAAGAATTCTATCACAATATCAAGATAAACATGCGATTGGGATCTTCATTCTCCACCTCCACTCTTTAATGTGATGTTAACTCTAATTATTTATTATGTGCTTGGAAAATATGAGGAGTAAATCTATCAAACACATCAATTCAACTAGATCTTAGTTCTATCCTTTTTTTTGTTGAAAATTGCTTCTATAAGCCTATAATCAGGAGAAGAGGATCGATAAGAATGTCCTAACATTCTACAAGCCTATTTGAGAATACTGGTTTCAATCTAAATGCTGCTTGTTTTATTCTATCACCTAGTTATTCAGGCTTCCCAACCTTAGTTTGGTTGACCTAATTAAGGTACCCCTAAAAATAGGAGAAATTATACTTGCGTGCTCCACATAGCCATGAACGCAAATAATTTCATCTTCCTGTTTCTGTAACGGTGCATCAGAATAAGCACTTGATAAATAGGCTCATAGAAACGAGAGGCTATGACTGGTTGCATGTACGACCACATGATGCATGCAGTGTTGGGTATAATCTCTTTAGACACAGATGACAATCCAATTTGCTTTAATATTCCCATTAAGTAGTCCATAATAGCTTGAGAAGGCAAGACCTGTGATGCCTAATCTCAATTTGATTACTAAAATGCAATGGATGCAATCTTGCATTCATTATGCATTTGACCGGCCATTCGGAAGCAGCGGCGACTCTGGCATGCACGCTGCACCAAATGGCTATTAAATTGCTTGCATCCATGATGCGTAACGGTATGAATACTGAATAGTGACGTTGATGACATCCTGTAATTCCTAAAATTAAATGATGACGGTGGTCGATGACTACATGAAGAAGGTTTTTAAGCTTTAATTACTGATAGCTTGCGAGGACGTAACACACTTTAGCATAATTTTTTGCAGGCTGCAAAGTGGTGTCCTTCATACGTCACACGGTTGGTATTTTGCATGCCGACGGTCCCATTTGACGTCATGGAATATTGGAACGAAACAGAGGCAAGGTACGTGATTAATGGATGGGCCCTTAATACGCTACGGGCAGGTGGACCCAAACTTACGGTCCACCTGGCCTGATGTTATCGAACGGTTAAGAGGATTCCAAACCTTCGTTGACTCGGCCACCGACAAGCCTCTGAGCACCGGATTCCAAGGTGAAGCCTGTGAGAACCGGATTCCAAGGTGAAGCCTGTGATAACCGGATTCCAAGGAGAGCAAAAGCTAGGTGCCAAATTTCACAACCGTCCCCCCTCCTATCAGACAAGTTTTCTCCTAGGCGAGGAGTTTTCTTTCTTTCTTTTTTTTAATTCCAAAATAAAGGAAAAATGTACTCTCTTAGGCATGCGCCCAAAACGCGACACTTTACCAACCCAATTATTTGGCACTTCTCGTTGGACACAATTATGTTCTTCTAACCCGTTTTGCACATGAAATGTCGATTGGGCCTATAACTATGATGGTATATGAACTCTATCATTAACCACTTTAAAGAGGTTAACCTCATGACCTAAGAGCGGACGTAGAAAACAATTATTTGATAAATCTCCATGTCCAATTCCACTATATCTACATTCATGACCACGCATGCTACATTTAGCCGTTTGAGCAAGCTACTTGCATGTAACAATGCTATACTAGTTATGAGAGCCCGCATGATGACTTTCTACTAAGAATATCTTAAAATTTCATGTTAGGTGTGATTCTCAATTCCATACATAGATGTCCATAGCATGATGACTTAGGATGTATTCATCTTATGCAACTTGGTGTTGCTGCCATGCTGTATCTTATAAGTGGACTAGGACTGCAAATAGGTCAAATTGGGTTAAATCTCACGCTTCAAACTATAGCTTAGGATGAAACCGGTTGCTAGTTGCAACATGACGAACGCTTAACTAATTTTGGGCTTAGAGCTAATCTGAACCTATGGGCTGGTCCTCGCGAACCTGACCGTTGGTTTGTCTATTGACAAAGTGGCCGGTCCTTGATTCCAGGCACGGCCCTAATCGTTGGTGAAGTTGTTGGCCCAACTAACCCCTTCCAAGGCGGTCCCATGTGCAGCAGCAAATTTGAGAACATGCTTCATGCTTTTCTTGAACCACCTTCCCCTTTGTCCCATCTCCATTACAACGCTTTTGTTCTATCAACCTCTCTTATTTAGAAAAAAAAAAAAGAAACTCTCTTATCGAAAAATGCGCCACCTTTTGTTGAAGCAAAGTAGACCGCACACTGAATCCGACCCACCTCGCCGTCGGTTTAAACCCGGGAAGCTCGTGATCCCCACCGCGCGGATCCACATCTCGAGGCTGTTAAACTCGTTGGTAACTCGCGGTTCCGTCTCGAATGAAAGTTCAACAAATCCGAGACGTGGACGGCTCTTGATGCTCGGTCCACCCACCTACATATATTATTCGATGAATTCATAGGAGTAGCAGTAATGATCAGGGCCACACATCTCACCACTCTTCGGGAGGCACTGTCAAATCAACCTAGCCTATTTAGACAAACCTCTTCTTAAATATACACCTTTTTCTAAGATTATAAAGGCATGCTATATATATATATATATATATAAAGAATGATTTGTTGTCTAGTTTCTACAATTATAAATGCAGCCCATCCACATGGGATGTTTTGAGAGCACGGTGCATATTTGTTACATAAGATGGAATGAGATTTCAACTTATCAACTATTCAAGCAAGGAGAGGGAATCCGTCAATGAGTGGTAGCACAGTTAGAATGGAGCTTTGCTTCTACCGTTAAATGTTGTGGATCAGATGACTCTGTTTGGACACACTTGGTAGGAACACTATTTAGTTCAATTGGCACTGAAGTAACGCTGAAATAACATGTTGGACAATCAACTAATGGGAGAGAATATGAGCAAAAGTTTTTATCTGTATACATTTTTTGGTGGAAAGAGACCCGCTCAAAAAGAGAGAGGGAATTCGGGACCGTCGGTTTGACCCCGGGGCTTACCACTTCCTTCTGGAAAGCTTTAGAAAATATTTCGCGTTGAAACCCTGCTTCCCGACCTCCCAAGACAAGTGCGTGCGCGACCGGTCATGCGAGCTCCCAAAATGCCTTTCCCATCGGCCGGAATTACCAGAATGGCCTTTCATTCCCTCACGAAGCTGGCGGCTCAATTTGTCCTATTTTTACTGAAAAATACGACAAATTAAGCCTTTTCCAATGACATGCCATCGTTGCCTCAGCTGGTATAGCAGAAATATTTCGGTTCTTTTTTTTAAAAAAAATTAAAATATTATTTTTTAAAAAAATAATTTTTAAAATATAATGTTAAAAAAATAATTTTAATATGTTTGATTAATCATAAAAAATAAAATATTTTCTAATAATTTATATTTAGTTAAGTATCTATTTTTTCTTAAAAACCGTATGAAATACCTATTGTACATATAATTAAAAAAAAATTTATTCATAAATTTTGATGTTTTAAAGATATTTTTATTAAAAGAATCTCTAATTTCTAATCAATAAAAAATAGTTTTTCTTATTTTTAATTTTTTATTAAATATATTTTTTTATTAAATTCTAATTAAATAAAAAAAAAATTTATTTTTTTTTGCCGACACTCTCTTTCTACATTTCTGGCGACCAAACGAGTCGGTCGTGGACCTCGTGGTAACGCTCACGTTAGGGCCCCACAAGAAGACGCAGACCAATGGGAAAATAGCAGCTGGAAGTTATGTTTTTTTCCTTCAGATCTTTCCACGGCGTCTTGCAACACGTGGAGCGCACTAAGAAGCCGTTTAAGTGCATGAACACGACAGCATCCCCGCTATACTCCCAAAATGACGTCCATTGCGTGGCTGAATGCACCTCGTGACGCGTTTTACCCGGCAGCAAAGGAATCCCAGGAGAATATGCTACTATATTTAAAACTTTAGTGCCAATTTTGTAATTTACTAGAACTTGGAGGGTCTTTATGATGGCGCGCTTTACTCCTTCACGACCGGAGAGTCTCCACCTCTCCTCCTCCTCCATCCGTCCATCGTCCCTTTTCCCCGACTCCCAATTTCTTCCTCCTTCCGGTCGCCACCAAACGAACGTCAAAAACCGGAGTTTTGCGAAAAAGAGTGAAAGAAAGAAGCCGCCCGTTGGTTTAAGCTCTAACCGTCTTCTTCTCCTATAAATATGGCCGCTCCAAGAACCCCTCCAAAGAACTCCTGTCTCTTCCCCCCTTCTTCGAGAACGAAATCCTTCGCTCTCTTTGATCTTGTTTTAGATGGAATCCGTGCCTAATCCCACCCCGGTCCCTCAGAAGCTTGGCGTGGAATCGGAGGGGACTATCCCCAACACGAACCGCTTGTTTGATCTAAGGAGTTCTCTTTCTTCCGTCAAGGTCCCCAACTGGAATAGCGACCTGAAGCTCCGATCTGGGAGAAAGATGGGGTCAGAGAGCAAAGGAAATCCGAAGATCGTTGATGGAGAGGCCGGATACGTTCTTGAAGATGTTCCACATCTCACCGATTATTTCCCCAATCTCCCTGTGCGTTCCTCTTAATTTTTTTCCGGCTTGTTTTCTTTGAGATTGAATGAGTTTGACTTTCACCAAAAAAAAAAAAAAAGAGTTTGATCGGTTTCTTGGTTCTTTGCGTGATTTCTTTTATTGCGATCGCGTTCTTTTTGGTTTCCGCTTTTACATCTGGGGGATTTCTTTAGGATGACGGTGTTGGGATTTTTAGCGGGAAGAAAGGTGTTGGAGTGATGATTCTTGATTTCTTTTTTTTTCCCCCGCTTTTTCTTTTTTAAGAAAAAACGGATTTCGAAATACTCTGCTTCTAAAATGGTACTTGAGCTGTAACGTTATTCTTGCCCTTCGTTGTATTCCTTACCGTTATGTGTCAGCCTCTCAGTGTTATGGTACGGGTTGCTTGGATATAAAGTAAAATAGGCTAAAATAGGGTGATTAGTTTTAGGTGCATAGATTAAAAACTTATTTACCTAATTCTTGTAATAATCAGTTGATCATCACATCCGATGGATCGTTTTTATCCTTCACTTGGTACTGTTGCCCCGTTCGGAGGATTGAACTGCTTTGGCTGAGCAAAATAATTTTCATGTCTTTTCTATAAATTTTCTAATTCACTGATTCAAATTCATTGGAAGAAATAGTGGCTCATTTTTTGTCTTTTATTTATGTTTAAATTTCTGCAGAGCTATCCTAATCCGCTGCAAGATAATCCAGCATACGCAGTTGTGAAGTATGTAATCTTCAGTTCTTTCTTGATTCGAGAATTTTGTTAGATATTTATAGATTAGCGGCGTTATATTTAGTTCTGTTTAAATTACTAAAATATTCTATTTGTCTGGCCAGGCAGTATTTTGTGAATGTGGATGACACTGTTGCCCAGAAAGTGAGTTATAATATCTGGTCGTTTTATAGGTTAAAATTTGTTTTTTTTTGGTTATAAATTAGGATCTAAAATTGTGGTTCTGGGTCTTTGAGTAGTGAGGATGCACATGGTGTATCAACATTTGAAATTGGAGTCAGCCACGTTGATTGTTGAGATTTTACTTATTTACACGCCTTCTTTTCTTCTTTTCTGTAGATTGTGGTTCATAAGACCGGCCCCAGAGGAACCCATTTTCGACGTGCTGGGCCGCGTCAAAGGGTAGGTTCTGCACTCCATCCGTGCTTCAAGAAATGATGAATCCTGTCTAAGTATAAATTGATGAGCAGAATTGGTTTTCTCTCAGGTGTATTTTGAGTCAGATGAGGTGCATGCATGCATCGTAACATGTGGAGGCCTGTGCCCTGGGCTTAACACAGTGATAAGAGAAATAGTATGTGGCTTGTCTCACATGTATGGTGTCACCAAAATCCTTGGCATAGAGGTGAGGACTGCACTGCTCAAGTTTTGAACCCAACATTTTTCATTACTGAGAACGATAAATACATGTTTTTTGGCTTTAGGTCACTGTTACTCTTTGGTAGTTATGGTCTTTACTTATTTATTGGTTCGATTTACAAAGATACGCATTATGTCTGGAAAGGGACTAACCAAAATTAATGGTTTTTGTAACACGGAAATATATTCAAGTAGTGCAATAGTAACATATTGTATAGCTAAGATATCAGGGTGATGAGACCATGTAAACAAGTTTAAATTGTGCGACTTTTCATGCAAAAAGACTCACATCCCTGACTGTGATAGGATTTTGATGAGTTGGTGTATGGACTTTGGAATTCAGATTAGAGCTTATTATGCTAATTAATTCTTTTGTTTTTGTAGTAGTTCCTTTAGGCACTTCTGCTTGCTTGATGCCTTGCTTGATGTTTAAAATTTTATTCTCCATTTATGCAAACATTTATCTGAGGCAATCAAATCCCGTTTCAAGAGTATATAATCGGAAAAATGTGCAATGCCTAATGTCGTGTAAGTATCGTGAGCTTTGCAGGCTCAGAATTGGAGCCTACAAATTGATTAAATGCTATGCTAACATACGCATCATGTGTCACTAATAGAAGCTTATATAGAAATGGTATGAAACAAGCGGCTCTCTCAATGTTCTCATGCTCTCTGAGGCAAGTCTCTTTGTTTTTTTGTTTTTTGGTACAAGAGGCAAGCCTCTTAGACTGTTTCTTTTCAAAGGAACAAAAGCTACCATTGCTCTCTTACCATTCGTATATCTCTGGAATTGCAGTTTTGTTTTCATGTTTAGGGAATTATATTATAAATTCTTGTTGTGTCGTCAACTAATTTGGAAAGCAGTGTCAATAGGGTGGATACAGAGGTTTCTATGCTCGCAATACCATTACCTTGACGCCCAAGACTGTTAATGATATTCATAAAAGGGGGGGCACCATCCTTCTTACATCACGTGGGGGCCATGATACTTCAAAGATAGTTGACAGCATTCAGGATCGTGGGATTAATCAGGTAAACGTGATAATGTTGTTAAATTTCTTTTTGTCTTCTATAAGTCATCATGAATAGGTACTCACTCCATACGACTATGACTCAGATTTCAGATGTTGATTTTCTCTTCCATAATCTTTCAGGTCTACATAATTGGAGGAGATGGAACTCAAAAGGGGGCCTCTGTTATTTTTGAGGTAAATTATAAATTGTAAAGCAGAGAATAATGCAATTATGCAGCCACACTTAGTTTTTGTCAGTTTACTTCATTTTTTGTATATAGAAAGAATTACTAGGTTTACACCGCACGGAGCTTAGTTTCACTTTTTTAAAAATCTTGTTGGAAGCAAAATTTTCTGCTGTTTCTTGTCTTATAATTATGATGGCTATTGTTAATTTTAACCCCCTAACTCTTCAAGATCTGAACTTGCAGGAAATCCAACGACGTGGCCTCAAAGTTGCTGTTGCTGGCATTCCAAAGACCATAGACAATGACATTGCGGTACTTTGTTTCCTTATTCTTCTTCTTCTTATCTTCCTTGGTAGTTTATTTCTTAAATATTCATGTTTTATTTGGTAATTACTTATTGAATCAGGTTATCGATAAGTCCTTCGGTTTTGATACTGCTGTAGAAGAGGCTGAACGGGCAATTAATGCGGCACACGTGGAAGCTGAAAGTGTTGAGAATGGAATAGGTGTTGTGAAGTTAATGGGTCGCTATAGTGGTTAGTGTCTGTTCTTAATTCTAAGCTCTTGCGATTTTTATAAAATGGTGAATCATATTTCACAAAGTATTTAAAAGAGCACTAATTCTAAATGCTGTTGAAATACATCTATGTTTGACTTTAATGTATGTAGATTTATGGGAGCTGCTTTCATTTTTTATTTTCGTAGTGCTTTCTTGGAAATAACTTGAACGTTTAGAATGCAAATGATGAAACTAACTTGCTCAGGTTCAATATGTTAAATTTGTTGTCAGCACTTCTGAGGTGCAAGTAAGTTCCATGAGATGCAAGATTAGTGTTCTTCGACCAAATAGTCATGTAGAACTACTTTAATGGAACTTTATAAACATTTTATCTTTCTTGCAAGTTGTATCTCCTAAACTTTTCATGACCTCAAAGTACAAGAAGCTGCTGTGGTAATGAGAGACATAACCAGAACAACTTTTCTTCTCTAGGATGCCTATATGAAGTACTTTTGCAGCCATATGTTTTTACCACAGGTTTAAATCCTTTGGGCAGTGTTTTTGGAAAACCTCCTTTTGACTTCCATTAAATCTTAGGGTCTTTCTATCTTTCCTTAGGTCTTTTCATTAAATATTCCCCTTAGTGCAACCCAATCTAGATTTAATTGCATATGATTATACTACGTCATTTGGTTTTATAACTGAATCTTTAATTGTTGCAAATCCTAAGCTTCATGTAATCAAGTAACATAGAGCATTAGGATATGAAACCCATAGTTTCAGCACTTGTTGAAGTAATTGAATAAAAATGAATGCTATAACTATGATATTGATGAACAATGCTGGTTTATTCTTATATCTATAATCCATGATGAACTTCCTTGAGATATTTACTGTATATATGTGTGCATATAAAATTTTCATGGACATATCCAGTATCTCATTTCCTGACTCCTGAGTCACATTGTTTGGCATTTAATGTAACAAAATTTATGTGAACTTGCTCTTCATAGAGCCATAAATTTATAAGAGATATGCTAATGCTTAGTGATACTGATGTTTCTGAACCTATTTATCTAGAGTTGCTAGAAATAACACCTTGAAGGATTATTAGTGTTATGCCTGGTGTGATTTAATCTGACTTGACGTCTAGCAAGGCTCTTCACTCAAAAAAAAAGGAAAAGATACATCTAACAGGGTTCCTTTATGCAGGGTTCATTGCAATGTATGCTACTCTAGCAAGCCGAGATGTGGTATGTATGTTGTGTCATTTTTCTTGCACACTTGAGAGAAGCGAATCTTGTTTACTTTGCAAACTAATGAAGCTACTTCTGCTTCGTTTCTTCAGGACTGTTGCTTAATTCCAGAATCACCCTTCTATCTGGAAGGGAAGGGTGGGCTCTTTGAATTTATAGAGAAGCGTCTTAAAGAGAACGGTCACATGGTTCTTGTTGTTGCTGAGGGTGCAGGACAAGAGCTTATTGCTGAAAGCATGCGGTCCATGAACCATGAAGATGCTTCCGGAAATAAGCTGCTACTTGATGTTGGCCTTTGGTTGTCTCAGAAAATAAAGGTAAATTCTTCATCTGAATTTCTCCTCAATGACCAAAATGACACTTTTTTATTAGCTTCTAATTCTATGTTCAGCTGAGCTTTTCTAGTAGTTTAGGTCATGGAACTAAATATCTTGGTGCATTCGTATACTAAATAATTTTGGATAATTAAGTGCATGCTCAGTGCTTCATCATCATCAGTTTGGAAGCAAGGGAGTGAAAACAAAACACTCACCAGACATTTAGATATTCCAAAAGTTACATGGTTTTCAATTGATCTTCAATTTTTGCCCAAGCCATGTTGCTATGCACTGACTTTGTCAAAATTCTTTACATCATGAGTTATAAATACTCAGCCAATTATCAGCGTTCAGCCTGCATGAGATTAGTGATACATACCTTTGACAGGGCATGTTATCATCTTAAATTGGAGATCTATGCAGTTTTGGACCTTCACTTCTGGAACGAGGAGTATATTTTTTTCCAATAATTATCATTTTTTCTGCATCGTGCAGGATCACTTCGCAAGGAGCAGGAAGTTGGCAATTAATCTCAAATATATAGGTCTGTTGGTGGAACGAGTCCTATGTTCATTCCGCCCCACTAAGTTAGTGCTATATAGGGGATAAAATCTGACCTTGTTTAGTGTCCTGATTGCAGATCCAACATACATGATTCGTGCAATTCCAGGCAATGCCTCTGACAATGTTTACTGCACGTTGTTGGCACATAGTGCCATCCACGGTGCGATGGCAGGATACACTGGTTTTACTGTTGGCTCTGTTAATGGCAGACATGCTTACATACCGTTCCATGTAAGTAGCATCTTCTCTTTACCCAACCTCATTACTGCATGGAAAGGTTTATCTATCATCCAAGCCATGAAGGTTCAACAATTGACATGCAGAATGCAGAATGCTGTAATGAGGACATGATCTCTCTAAATCTGTAGTGCTTAAAGACTTTCTATTGACTACATTGGCATTCACTTAAGATGCACACTCATCTATGGAGATTAATGGTAGACAGGTCATCACTTAGAATTGCCATTATGCAGAATTCACGTTGATTAGATAATTTTTTCCATTTGGAATTGATATATACAAAGAAATTTCATTATTCACAAAGAATAAAAACCCTTCATATGGGTGTATAGCGGCCACAGTAGCCTTTCCTCGAAGTAAAATGTACTAGTAGGCATGCTAGCATAATTGCGGTATGACACTTGTTTTTTCATCACTTAGTTAACATTAGAACTTTTTAACCTTGAATTGGAGTGCAAGCAGAATTTTTAATTATTCCAATTAGCAGGATTAATGAGTCAAAACTCAAATAAAACCGAACTTGAAATAGATATCATAGATTCCCCTCGAATCTCCCCCCAGCAATCTCTCTTCCTATGAGAGGGGAGATTTGGTGGATGCCTATAGCATTCCTCCAATGAGGAAAACTTCTCACCTCACAAATCATGGCTCCGTAATTTCCATTAAATATGTGTAAGTCGTGAGTGGTGGGTAGAGCTTGTTAAGCACTAATTTCTTCAGTCGCAGTAGCGAATCAAGTTTCATGGTGATTAAGATTTACCGAAATATCTTGTCTGCGTTGCAGAGGATCACAGAAACGCGGAACAAGGTTGTGATAACTGATAGAATGTGGGCCAGGCTACTCTCTTCAACCAATCAACCAAGTTTTTTGAGCCATAAAGATGTTGAGGATGCAAAAAAGAAGGAAGAACCAGCAACACATTTGTTGGATGGGGCGAATTGCAAGGATGGTCATGATGTTGTTGACAATGGCCTGGCGGATAACAACACTAGGCGAGGTCGAGCATGACAAAGTGTTGCGGAAAATCAGTTGTTAGCAGTTATATTCTGCAGGAGACCACTATATTTTAAGCTTAAATAAATGCTTTTAGACTACTGTATTAACAGGCCAGATATGTTTTTGGCAGGAGCCTTTTTATTTATATGGAAGGTCTGCAATTTTGCTCCAACTCAGTGTCAGAGTTGGGCTGTAGTTAATCGCTGAGGTCAAACAGGCAAGGGTTTGTACCCACTTTTTTTTTTTTCACCATTATTATTGGCCAGGTTCAATGTTACCTCTTGAACGCCACCGCTTCTGATCCCCCCAAAGCTCGCTTGAACACCACTGCTTCTGATCCCCCCAAAGCTCGCCTTCACCTTTAGCATCAAGTCGGAGCCTCCAAGAACCATGCTCGTCCACCGCGCCTCCCATCACACCATCTCCAACGTCGGCTGGTACGCCCCATCTTCGTCCCCTCCATGCTGAGATCCTTCAATCCCTTCCCGTCTTAGCCGCCATGACTCGAGGGCGACGATGATGTCCACAAGGACCATCAGGCCCACAACTAATCACCATGTTTTAAGGTTAATTAAAACCTTTTTACAGGTGCATAACTTTATCCTTACAGATTAGTTAGTTGTGCACTAGTTGCCGTAGGCCCTTCCCTATTCCTATACCCCTATCAAATGGATCGGAGAAAAGAAAAACTGCTCTACCCTTAACAAAATTTATAAAAAAATTCAGAACAGTTATAAAAAATTGAGCACACTGCATCATGAAATTCAAACTAATTGAACTCTTTCTTCCTAATCCCAGCTCAAAAAAAATACACCTTTTCTGGAATTCTACAAAATAAAAGTTTCTTAAATCAGAAGTTTTACTTATCCCTTTTTTTATTATAAAAAAGGGTTTAAAATAAAAGAGATCCATAGATTTTTAGTTAAAAATGTCAGAACAGAGTATGCCTTTCGGAACTACATACACAAGGCAAAACAATGTGGAAAATAATTTCTTGTAGGAAAATAGGACTAATGTATTTTTGTACCTGATTTGATCAATCTAGCACTGTTCCATGAACAACCTTTCTGTTCAAGTAACAGCTGTCTTTTGCCCTCCATCTAGCAACAATTAGGAATTGCCGTTACCTTGTAAGCTGGATTCGACCATCATTATTTTAACTACAAACATATCCCAGGGGTTGTTTGCAGCTAACCTATATTTTTACTATATGAGATGAATTTAGTAGGCTTGACTGAAGCAGCAAAATAGAACCATCACTCTCCAGTATTTGCCCCCCAAACCGGCACTAGATGTGCAGAAGTCAAGAAATTCTTACTATACATAAGCACCCCACTGATGCCCGGAAAAATAGTTAATAAATTTGCTACTCGCTTTGCTTTTGGAACCATCTGTTGCTCATAAAAATGCAATAGCTAAAATTTCATTAAATGTGATGGAATGCTGCGGAGTCTGTAATGTTACGTATTTTAGACAGTCATGCCATCATTCCTTACTTCATATTTTCATTGAAAATTCATAATACAAATGAACCATAAAGGGCTTCGTCACCATAAATTTTACTATATTAATCCTGTATGAACCGATGTGAGAAGAACAAAGGATTTAAGACTATCAGTTTGCTTGAAATACTGTATTGATTACCTCTTTCAAATTCCTGCAACCTAAGATTAAGATGTCCAGATGAAGTGCAGAAAGCAACTTCTCCGCTGCCTTGGGTATGATGCACTTCTTGTAACCCAATTTGGAAACAGCTATTACCCTCTTATCCAATCTTGGCACCTTCAGAAAGAAACACAGAATTAAAAGAAATGCTCAGTAAATCAGATTAGCGCCAATCTTTTTCTATATAATACCAAATTATCAATACACTTCTAATACAAGTTGCAAAATATGTCTAGACTACCGAATGTTGAGCAAACAATATTAGTTTCATTAAAGACTATGAAGTTTGATATCATTTTTTTGGTGTCAGATGTTAATTTTCATGTGATATCAAGGTGACTTTAATACTTCATACAAAAGTTCTTAAATGGGTGCAAAATATTTCTTTTTTTTTTTTATAAAAAAAGCACAGGGCTTCTTGATGTTATTTAGGTTATCAACTTCCATTTGTGAGTTCACTGAAGAATGAGAATACAAAATTTAATTATCCACTAAGTATCAAACAGTATTTTCCCTACATTGGCAGCATCTACAAGAAGCAAATGTAGCACTGTCACACACTTTACTAGTAAATAGTCAAGGAAGACTATTTTGATGCAACATATTCTTCTGATTTATTTAAGTTATCTTGAGTAACTACACCAACCACCACAGGAAGGTATACTGACCATGCGAAGCTCACCACCAAGGCCAATCTCTCCGATGAATGCAATGTCAAGAGGAATGGGAAATTCCAGGAAGCTGAAAAATGACAGAAGGTAACTTGTATCAAAATATAAGTAGTAAATCTAAGTACAAAACTTGCATTTGGCTTGGGGAAAATATATTGCTAAGAAATGCATTAAATTTACAAGTAAATAGGTGCTAGATTTACATAGCCTAATAGCTGAAAACTGCCAAAACAACAAGAAAAAACAAGTAACGTGATTTCTCGGTCGGACTGCACACATCAGGTTAACAAGTCCACGTTAGGTTCCATGTATTTTATCTTGTTCCTCAATATAGGTTGGTAGATATGTCAATGTCAATTTAAATTCCTAAGTCCTAAGCGAACAAATTTTGAAGATGCTTCGATCCCACGCAAGAAATGCAACTACAAAGGTAATAAACTGAGGTTAACAAATGGTCACAAATTAAGGTTAATAAACATCCTAGATAACTCGGTTAGGGAATACAAGATTCCGGAAACGAGGTCAGTAATTGGTTGAGAAACTTGGATCAGATTTGGATTTTTTAAAGAAACACTAAAATGCATCTCTAGGTATTAGCTAAGCATGACCATGGAAACTAGCCAACCGAGTTCGAACTCAACTGAATATTTCCCCATGATTTCTGAGATAGATTCAGTTTGTTGAAGCATTATGCCCGTAAATGAAAGACAGGTCAAGGCATTTAGGCAGGTCAAAGGGAACACAACCTACTAGCAAGCCAAGATACTTGCATACCCAGCAGTAAATGACAAGGATACTTAGATCAAATTCTCTAAGAGGAAAACAGAAATTGCCAATGGACAGCTAGAAGGACTTGAGAGGCTCTTTCCACGAATGCCGTTGTGATGTTGGTCATAAGTGGAGAACCACAATTCTACGCTGCACAAGTTAGTTATAGTCAATACATTTTATGTTCAAATAAATTTCTGGAATCATTTTATTCCAGTGACATACACAATTCATCATGTAAAAGTAATAGAAACACCATATAATCTCACACTCCTCTCATGGATCCATTAGTCTCTATATGACATATTGTATTTGGAGTGTTTAGCCTTACACCAAAGCCCGGATGCAACAAACAGGTAGCATAGCTCATGGACATCGAAAATGACAGACTTGACTTTAAATATTCAGTAAGCGCACCAAACGAGAAGGATTGATCAATTATGTTTTTCTCGTGTAATCCAATAGTGGGTGTGAGGGCTCAGGTACCCTTTCCATATGAAAAAATAGCAAAAGCCTACAATTTAATTGAGTAAATGAGGTGGAAAAAGACACAAAAGGAACTAAAGGTCATAGTTCTTGAAATCTCGGATACCACAAATCACTGTTTGACGAATTGCAGTACACCATACAGACGAGGTTGGAGACAGCAGCTACAACTCAATAGCCATTTCACTAACTCAGCATATTTTTCAGGTACCTTAGAAGATATATCTTAAATACATTATAGCTACGCATCCAAACATCCTTTTCACTGTCATCAAACCAGAATTTTCTGAGAATGCCTACTTGACAGCAGCCAAATATGTCCCCTTGATCATGTGTAAATCAAACTTTGAATGAGAAGGATGTGGATATACCTGCTGCAAATTGCAGCTGCTATTGCAAGATCTCCTGCAGTCTCTGTCAACTTAAATCCACTAACAACATTTAGAAAGATGGCCTGTGGACAATAAGCAAAATCTCGTTACAAGAATTTTTCAAATTGTGACATCAATATAGATGCTATATAATTTCTTCAGGCATCTACAGAACGGTAACCAACAAAAACTAGAGACAGAAGAAAATAGGTTTGTGAGAAATAGAAAACTTCATGTCAATAACTTCTTTTTTGCAAGTGATTATGTCAAAGTGGCAAGTGGGGGGAGAGAGAGAGAGAGAGAGAGAGAGAGAGGTGGGTAATTCACATCCATGTTGCTGCCAGTGATATTAAACAGTCAAAATGTGGAAGTGAAGCACAAAATTAGTACACCAAGATAAGCTTAAATATATAATATTTGTTGGGTGGCATTTCCTGAAACTAAATATTTATTAAGGTATTATTAGTCTTAGTGATTTATAAAATTGTAAGTATTTTGTAGTCTGTACAACCATTTTTAAATGAAGTCCAGCTTGTAAATTCATTTAGACAGTTGTACCGCACTTCCACATGCAACAGTGCTGCAGCACAATGCCCATAATAGCTAATAAAGATTTCTAGAAATACAAAAAGCGGAAGAAGCATTCAAGATAAATAGTGGAAAAGTAAAAAGCAACATAAGTTTCCAACAGCACCTACGAGGATCCTGACAAATGAACATAAGATTGGTGGTGATCTTATGATGACATTATGATAACTGTTCCAAGTGCCGGCCCATGATACATGTTCAGCCCATACAGCCCATACTTTTCTTCACTCAGGTACTTCGAAATGCAACAAAACTTACAGAGGGTTGAAAAGGTAGAAAACAGAATATTCTTACATTATCTTGCAGCTTTAGACCTGCCTGCTTCATAAGAACCTTCAAAATAAAAAGTTTCAAGAGTCAGCTGCCAATTAGAGTGACAATGGATTGTAAACTTGTGATCTTATACACACAAGTTGAATGAAACAACACCCAATATTATGCTTTATTAGTACATCTTGTAATCAGCAATAATATAAAGCTTTATACAAAAAGTAATTTCCTATAACATTGTATTGTACCTAATAGACTACAGACAGTCAGTGACATGTTCCTAAAAAATTGCAAAATTAGTAGACAACCTCACAAACACTAATGGTTAAGGGTGAAGGCCGCATGCCAAAGGGGTGACTCTTCTATAGGTAGAAAGTTTTAGCATACCTTGTTTAGTTAGATTTTTTCTTACATCAAAAGCCTATTTTATCAAGCAGCCCTGTGATTATTATTACTTAATGACAACCCCCCCCACCCCTACCCCAAAAAACAAGAAAATCATAAACCCATCTGCACAATAAATTTGAATGAAGATACACTAACAACCCTGGGAGATTATTGACAATGCTAAATATCATCTCATAAGGAGCGCAGTCCAATGCAAGAGGCTTCTGCTATTGCAGGGTCTAGGGAGGGTCAGGTGTATGCAACCTTATCCCCGCATGCAAAGAGGTTGTTTCTGTGTTTCAAACCCATGACCTTTCCCGTCACAATGGAGCAAACTTTAGCATTGTGCCCAAGCTCACCCTCTAAATGTCATTCTTTATAACTTCCATTGAGATTTGATGCAATCACTAGAACTTCCTTTAGTGCTTATCGCTATCATCAAGAATTTCCTCTTCTTACTTCTCTACCAAGAGACTTTGTGTTACTTGAAACTGTTATTAAAAGAACAAATGGAAAGAGGAAAGAACTTATCGATTGAGGCGTGATTTTACTGTCCTTAAAAATAGATCGCGCCCCTCAGAGAATGAATCTCGGTGTAGCAGGTAATAGCGGCCTATCCTCCAAGATACAACAATCGAGTCATTTCAAGCGTACACTCGTAAATGAAGTGACACTAGCGAACAGCTCAGAATCGCTCGGAAACATAGAAAACAGAGAGTATGAAGAGGAGAAGATAAGATTTTCCTTGTGTTAATCCTCGGATCTGATAGGGTTTAAAAAGAGAAGAAAGGCGTTTATTTATAGGACACGATGATTTACCAAGAGACAAAACCAAAAACGGTTAAAATTTAAATTCCAAAAAAACAAACGGCAAAAACAAGCCAGGCTCAAGCCCAACTCCCGCACCCGTGTAGGGGGGTCCCACCCTGCACGCGATGATCGAGCGCGACGCGCCCGGTTAATACGTTTTCGGATCAGATCTGCCAATTTGCCTTGGACCTCCATTAGGTTTGTGCGCACGTAGGCTACTTACTTTCTTTGCTTCACCCGATTAAAAGATTGAAGAATATATAAAGACCATTTGAGTTTCATCTCTTTCCAATGTGGGACTAAAGAAAGTACACAAGACAAAAGGACAAAAAACAAATGAAGGATAGGCTTGGAATTTTGAAATACTCCAACAATCCCCCACATATTTCAAAATTCAATAAGACAATAAGAAAAATAAAAGATATCAAAGAGCACGAGAGTTCAATGCATCAAAATGATGTCTTTGAGACTATGAACCATTTTTAGGACTAGTGAGTATGACTTATAGAACTTTGGTGAAATATAAAATTTCTATGAACCAAAAGTCCTTCATATAAATCAGTGACCCATAGACCACATTGACTTCTTAAGTTATGGGCTTGTTCTAAACGCGTTGGTGCAAATAGGCCATGCACCTTACCTGGATGTTCATGAGTGCTTTAGAGACTGCCTAATTCTCATAGAAAGCAGCCCTACTCCCACACCCATATAGGCGGATCCATCAAGTATGTACTGCAGGTAGACACACCATCCTAAAGGACTATGGTATCCCTTAAGAGCTTTACCTCATCCTCATATACTGCAGTTTGCACTATTTACACCATAGGGAGGGATTTTCAAAATTAAATATGATAGTGTACTCACAGTTAACTAGCGACTTGTTATTACCCATATGAACATGCTTCATGGATCTTCAATCACACGTTGGATTTCTGTCGTTAT
The DNA here is from genome assembly GCA_025769935.1 of Phoenix roebelenii. NCBI lineage: Eukaryota > Viridiplantae > Streptophyta > Magnoliopsida > Arecales > Arecaceae > Phoenix > Phoenix roebelenii. The sequence continues at coordinate 18,498,069 of JAOXJJ010001100.1, read as the reverse complement.
TAACTTCGATATAGGCATTAGTTCTATCCCCCTCGATGTTTCACTTGCTAGTGTTCTACCTATGGTTTTGTCAGAGGATCGGTCAAATTCAACTCTGACTTAACAAAATCAAGAGATATAATCCCATCATCAAGCAGCTGCCTTACAATATTATGTCTCAATCTAATGTGTCTATTCTTTCGATAACTTTATTCTTGACTCGATATATAGCAGCTTGGCTATCACAAAGAATAGACACAGAAGGTGTTGGTTTATTCCATAATGGAATATTCCCCACAAGATCTCTAAGCCACTCAGCTTCAGAACCTGCCTTTTCTAAGGCAATAAACTCGGACTCTATCATAGAGTGAGCGATGCACGTTTGCTTGGATGATTTCCAAGATACTGCACCCCCACTAAGAGTAAGGATATATTCACTCATGGATTTCATCTCATCTGAATCAAAGATCCAATTTGCATAACTATACCCTTTCAGTACAATTGGAAATCTACGATATAACAAACCATAATTAATGGTTCCTTTCAAGTACCTTAGTACTTTATGAACAACACTCCAATTATTTTTTACTAGGATTATGGGTATACCTACTCAATCTTCCTATTGCATAAGAAATATCAGGACGAGTGCAGTTAACTAAAAACATTAAACTACCAATGATGCGAGCATATTCTATTTGTAAAATATCATTTTTTTTATTTTTCTTTAAATGTATACTAGCATCATATGGAGTAGACATAGGTTTACCATCATAATGCTCAATTTTTTTTAAAATTTTCTCAATATAGTGTTCTTATGATAACATAAGTCCATTAGAACTTGTTATCTTAATTCTAAAAATTACATCAGCTTCACCCATATCTTTCATATCAAAATTAGAAGCCAAAAATTTCTTAGTATCTCTAATAATATTTAAATCAGTTTCCATCATAAGCATATCATCAACATATAAGCATATGATCATAATAACATTATTAATAACCTTACTATAAACACACTTATCAGTCTTATTAATTAGAAAGCCATTAGATACCAATACTTTATCAATTTTTTCATGCCATTGTTTAGGTGCTTGTTTTAATCCATATAAGGATTTTACTAAATTACAAACTTTGTGCTCATTACCAGGAACAACACAACCTTCTAGTCGTTCCATGTAAATTTCTTCATCTAAGTCTCCATTCAAAAATGCAGTTTTCACATCCATTTGGTGAATTACCAATTTATGAATGGATGCTAATGCAATGAGAATTCTAATAGATGAAATTCTAGAAACTAGTGCAAATATGTCAAAATAATCAATATCTTTTCTTTGTGAGTATTCTTTCGCTACTAACCTTGCTTTAAACTTATCAATTGAATGATCAGGTTTTAACTTTCTTTTAAAAATCCATTTACAACCAATTGTTTTAGCACCTGGAGGCAAATCAACTAAGGTCCAAGTATGATTAGACATAAAAGACTCTATTTCATTATTAATAGCCTCCTTCCAAAAAAGTGCATCAACGGAAGTTATTGCTTCTTTATAAGTTTGAGGTTCATTATCAACAAGAAAAGTGTAAAAGTCATATCCAAAATTTTTCTCTTTTCTAATTCTTTTACTTCTTCTTAAATCAACTTCATAATTTTCATGTGTCTCCTTTTCTTGTTTATTATGAGGCAGAGAGTCAATTTTTTCTTTACCTAGTTTCATAGGAAAGATATGTTCAAAGAAATCAGCATTTTTAGATTCTACTATAGTGTTGGGCTCCATGATATTAGATTCACATTTTAGTACCAAAAATCTATAAGCAACACTATTTAATGCATAACAAATAAATAAGCAATCAAAAATTTTAGGTTCCAACTTTCTTTTCTTTGGTTCAGGTAATAAAACTTTAGCCAAACACCCCCACACTTTTAGATAAGTAAGGTTAGATACATGCCCTTCCTATAACTCATAGGGTGTTTTATCATATTTCTTATAAGATATTCTATTTTGAATGTGACAAGCAGAGAGACTAGCTTCCCCTCACAAATAAAGAGGTACTCTTAAGCTTATTAACATAGCATTCATCATTTCTTTTAGAGTTCTATTTTTATGTTCAGTCAACTCCATTAGATTCAGAAGAATATAGTGGGATAATCTCATGAATTATACCTTTATCTTCACAAAATTTATTGAAGAGATTATACTCATATTCTCCTCCTCTATCAGTCCTTATTCTTTTAATCTTCTTATCAAATTTATTTTCTACTTCAGTAACATATTGCTGAATTTTTTCAAAAGTTTCATCTTTAGTCCTAATTAGATATACCTGAGTGTATTTAGAATAATCATCAATAAAAGTGATGTAAAATCTTTTTCCTCCTCTAGTTGGAGTGTTTTTTAAATCTCCTAAATCAGAATGAATTAATTCAAGCAATTCAGTTTCTCTTTCTATTGACTTATGACTCTTTTTAGTAGATTTAGACTCCACACACACTTCACATTTATCATTCACATTTTCAAAGGTAATGTTATTTAACAAGCCTAGGTCTTTCATTTTCTTGATGTAAGAAAAATTAACATGTCCTAATCTACCATGCCATACATCAACAGAATCAATCAAATAAGCAGAAGATAAAGATGCATTTTCGTTTATAGTTTCGGTTACATTTAAGACAAATAAACCTGCTTACAATAACCTTTCCTAATGAAAACATTGTTCTTAGTCGTTACAATTTTATCTGACTCAAAATAAACCTTAAATCCAGCCTTTCCTAATAAAGAAACAGACACCAGGTTACAACGGATATTAGGAACATGCAGCACATCATTCAGAGAAAGAACTTTTCCTGATGTTAGCTTAAAGAGAACTTTTTCTTTGCCAACCACTGGCGAGGGTCTCGAATCACCCATGAATACTTGTTCTTTGCCTTCATTCAATGGAGTGTAGGAAGTAAATGCACTCTTATTGCCACAAATGTCTGGAAGCCCCAAAGTCTACCACCCAGTCCTTTGCTCCCATAACCATATTGGTTTCAGATACAACTGCTGCAATAATATCTGTCTCCACCAAGTTAGCATTTAGTTTAGCAGATATATCATTCCTTTTTCTAAACCTGCATTGATGAGCATGGTGTCTAGATTTTCCACAAACAAAACAAGTTCCTTTTCTTTTAAAATCAGGACCTTGGAACTTAGGTTTCTTATCATTTTTGAGATAAGACTTCTTGGGCCTTGAACGAGACCCACCTGGTTTCCTGACTATTACATTTGCTTTGGAAGACATTTCCTTGGCCAATTGTTCTTGGTCTTTGACACGATTTTGTTCTTCAATTCTAATATGAACGATAACATCTTCAAGACTCGTGTTTCCTTTTATGCTTCATGCTGTTTTTATAATCTTTCCAAGACTCGGGTAATTTTTCAACCAAACAGCCAGCTAGAAAAACCTCTTACAGTATTATGTCTTCATTTTTAAGATCAGTGACCAACCTATGGAATCATGTATTTGGGATGACGCATCCCTATCCTCGGACATTTGAAAGTGTAGAAAATTTTTTATAGCATATTTTTGTACTCCAACATCTTCTAACACATATTTTTTATTCAGATTCTTCCAAATTTCTGCAGCTTTTTTGTATGAACAGTAGACATCAAAAAGTTCATTTGACAGTGTACTCAAAATTGTGTGCCTACAGACTTTATTTTCATGTTCCCACTCTTTTAAGTTTAGTGTCAAAATCTTTAGATCCTTCTATCGGTTTTGACTGATTTAAATACTGAGCAAAATTAAGCATATCCAATGCAGAATAAATACGTTCTTGCCATCTCTTAAAATGCATGCCATTGAAACTCTCAATTTTAGAAGTATCGGGAATTGATCTAGCAGTAATCATAGCAGAATCCATAGTGATCTATTCTTAAGATTGTTATTAAAAGAATAGAAGGAAAGAAGAAAGAACTTATCGGTTGAGGTGTCATTTTACTGTCCTTAAGAATAGATCGCCCCCTTGGAGAATGAATCTCGGTATAGCAGGTAATGGCGGCCTATCCTCCAGGATATAACAACCGGATCACTCCAAGCATACACTCGCAGATGAAGTGACACTAGCGAACAACCCAGAATCGCTCAGGAACACAAAACAGAGAGGGTATGAAGAGGAGAAGATAAGATTTTCCTTGTGTTAATCCTCGAATCTGATAGGATTTAAAAAGAGAAGAAAGAGGCGTTTATTTAAAGGACACGATGTTTTACCAAGAGACAAAACCAAAAAAGGTTAAAATTTAAATTCAAAAAAAACAAACGGCAAAAACAAGCCAGGCTCAAGCCCAATTCCCGCACCTGCACAGGGGGGTCCCCTCTGCGTGCGATGATTGAGCGCGACGCGCCCGATTAACATGTTTCCGGATCGGATCTGCCAATTTTGCTTTGGACCTCTAATGGGCTCGTGCGCGCGTGGGTTACTTAATTTTTTTGCTTCACTTGGTTAAAAGGTTGAAGAATATATAAAGGTCATTTGAGTTTCATCTCTTTTCAATGTGGGACTAAAGAAAGTACACAAGACAAAAGGACAAAAGACAAAAGAAGGGTAGGCTTGGAATTTTGAAATACTCCAACAGAAACTCCCCTCCATGGTTGTGGCCACCAGATCCACCTTCACTGCATAGGAACCCTATTAGCGGGCCTTCACAATTGTTGTTCAGGGACCTCCACTGAACAGATCTCTAATGGGATCTCCATCCTCACTTTCACATTAGCTATTGCTAATAAAAACTTCCTCTGTCACCATCATTGTCAAACACATTACTCTCGACTCCCATCAATATTTGGATCAGCAGTCACTGTTTTATTAGGCAAAACAACATTGCTTAGATAAATTTCAACATAAGGTAGATTAATAAATCCAGCAACCAGTGAAAGGTGCCAGTTTATATGTTCAAAACATCTTAATCCATTTGTAGCTTTATAGGTAATAACATCATTAATTATGATGTGAAGACTGCTAGTCACCATCTTGTCAACAAACCTAGGGAGGAATTGCCATGAATTTCATACCAGGCATCTATGTCATTTTTTCAGCTTAAGCCAGAGCGTTCTAATGTTTGATTAATCTAGAAATTACCAGCTATGACAGCAAGATTGAACAAAATCAGAGGAGCATACATGTTTTCAAAACATTCATTATCCAGTTACTTACAGAAATTATCATGTCAGCTCTGCTTTCTCGTAACCCATTAACATGCCTTGCAACTGATAAGCCAGATACACATAATGCCTGCAAAGAAATGTTTAACAAAGGAATATTGGAAGAAGCTTCAAATGTTAGTGCAGCAACTAATCAACCACTGACACTTAGTATACAGAAAATTACTAAAACACTGCTAAAACACTTCTAAGATATAGCTTAAATGCTAATATCACTTGCCGATCTGAGGCAACAAGGCCAGATTGATGCATCCAGATTATGGAAGACTTGAAATCATGAGTCTGCAAACATTGTTCTTTTTAGCTCGAACTTTCTTATAATTTTTCTATTTTTTTAAATTATGGTCTCATATGCTGAAAATAAATTCACCTATCATTCAGGGTTTTCTTGGAATTTTATACGAAAAATAACAGCATATTATTTGAGTCTCTATTTAGTTTATTCTGCATAATGAGAGCAGTAACATTGCAAATTTCTGTTCAGGATTCTTACCCAGAAAGAGAAGACAGGAGCCAAATGTTATTGTTCATATATATATATATACATTTAGCAGTTTAAATACATTTTCTTTTGCAATGTTTGATAAAGCTTGCAACTAGAGAAAATGATTTAAACAAAAATATGGAAGTTAAAAACCTTGGTAGTGCCCTCTCCATGGTAAATCTCTAATGGAAGTTTATTCAGCGGGGAAGATTTATTCAACATGTGCAGGTCATTCTCATCATTAGTGTCTGGGAAGAATATGTGTGTCCTTGACTTGTTATTCACCAAAAACAGAAATTATGGTGCCTATTTTGAGATAATTTATACATTCTGAGGTTGGTGGATTTCCAAGATCCTTTCTCACAGAGCGAGGAGAGAGAGAGAGAGAGAGAGAAAGAGAGAGAGAATCTTTGCACCAACCTCATACCAACACTTACAAATATCAATATTGCAAAATTTAAGATTTACCACCATTATGACTAATGTTAGAACATTAGCATTTATTAAATTAAAAGAGAACTATTTCCCACACCCTTGTCCCCAGAGATATATCCAGGAGCTAGGATACATAAAACAAGTATCCAACAAAAAATCGAACCATCAAGTTGTCCATTGATATCCAAATTCCAAAGTATATTTTTCCTGCAAAATTAAATATTTTTAGCAAGACACTATCATGCAATTGGAGGACAAAGAGAAGGGGTTTAATCCTACGAAAGACTCCTCAAGAACTTCAAGGTTTATTCCTGTATACAATTAGATCTAAATGTGAAAAAACAACATAGAACTACACAAGTAAGACATACTATAAGAATGTAAATTCATAAGGGAGAATCACTAAAATATGAACAGGGAGAGTCATAGTACAGTCAATGGGCTGGAATAGATCAAATCCCATTCTAGCTTAAGCAAACTCCCCTGTGTTTCAAGAGTGAACAAAATGGATACCCAAACCTTGTTCCCAAAATAGCCTTATTCCTAAAGTAAGGCCAAAGTTTTTAGTCTTGGATATGAGGTTTACCACTCTTTGGTCCAATTTTACTAGTCAAGGGTACAAATTTTACTAGTTTAATGTCCCAAAGATAACAGTATTGGAATGATAATTAGTAGTCTCATGCTCCAAAGTAACAAGACCTAGGTAGTACGAGCTTACTAGTCACTTGCCCAATGCTACCAGTCCTCAGAACCAACATTTTGGATAATGACAACCAAACTTATTGGTCCTTTTGCTCTGCTTTTACCAGTCAAAGGTGCCAAGTTTATCAATCCTCAGCCCTGGAGTTACAACTGTGCTGCCAAATTAACCAGTCTAATTCCCAAAAATAGAGGTATTGTGAATCAATATTACTAGTCTCATGCCCCAAAGTTTCCAGTCCTGGGTATTAAGCTCACCTGTCATTTGCAATTTTACCAGTCCTATGCACCAGAATTTCTGTTCACATTCAAATTGCACAGCCACAACGATTTTGATTGCAGGAATTTCCTGCAATTGGAACCATGGAGGACTTGCACTCCACTGATATTTGAAACACCAAATAATTTTTATTTATGAAAACCAAGAATACATTAAAATTGTTGTTAGATTTGGATGGAGAGGAACTCACAAGCCCTCTTCTATACTCTCCTCCATCCACCGTCATACAAAACCAAAGGGGACAACAAAAACTTATCTCAAGCCTTTGCAACATAACCCACACCTCGATTGCCACCTTCATCCGCAGCCTTCAGAGGCAACACAGGTACCTAATTCCCCTTAGTCATACAAAATCTGGCCGGAGAACTTCAATGGCTAGCACTTCTGTCCCATGATGATGGACTTCTTCCATACAGCCTTGCTGCTAACCTTGTAGACCTTTCATGATACCATCTTGGCCACCCCATGGCCTAGCCAGTGATAGAGTTGTGATGGAGAGAGAGAGAGAATGGGTTCTCTCCACTCATGATTTCGATTGGCCAGGGGTGCTCTGAGAGGGTTATTTGCAAATAGGACTATAGTGGGAAGAAGTGGGTACCATGGGCATTGAAATTTCCATGATTCACCTAACTGGAATTTTGTTCACTCTTTTGAAATACAGGGGACTTGCCTAAGCTGGAATGGTATTTCGCCCATTCCAACCAATTGACTGTAATATGACTCTTCCCCATACGTGTTTAATAATTCTCTCAAATAAATAAATATGACATGCATATGGACTAACTTGTGAACAAGGTCCGCCGTACCGACATACCGGTGGGCGCCGGTACCGGTTCCGTACCGGTACCGAACCGAGCCAAACCGATACCATACCGGTGGGGCTGGTTCGGTCGGGATTCGGCCTCGACGTCGTTTTTTTTTTTGAGTTCTCTCACTTTTGGATCTTTTTTTGATGTTTCTATGTTTAGATTTAAGGTTTAAACTACATGATGCATCTTATTACTTCTGAATGATTCAAATCATGAGATGAAGAACATAAAATATCTTCAAATTAAGATACAATCAATTACATACATTTAAAACAC